>LOEQ01009595.1:18494-30112 GCA_001685075.1 Bramus lutescens
GCTAGCCGTGCGGGAGCCGGGCGGGACGAAAAGCAGGCCCGCTCCCTTTCACTACAACAACAGAGAGATTTGAAATTAATTATTCCTATTATAACAAGTTAACTTTTGTTTGTCCTCGAACTCACAGAGATTCACCTGTCCTTGCCTGTTGAGTGCACTACCACTGTCTGGCTAAATTAAGTTCTTTTCACTTGTTTAAAAATTCCATTCTAAAATTATCTGAATTCTATTAATGAAAAAATGGAGAAATACAAAGCATCATCTTGTTTTAACTCTGAAAAAATTCTACTTAGGTTGCCTCAGACATATCAGAATACATGTTTAATACATTTATAAAATTATATGCAAATTATATGCATTACTTTAAATAAACTACATTTTAAAATCATACCTAATAAATATATACTATACCTTTAATTAGTATTTTATAGGTAATTCACTGATCAAACACCTATCTCAACTTTATCACTTCAAATTTTATTTATTTCATGATTTTTGATTACATTAAATTTTCTTTAGTGTTTAAATTACTTTACTGATTCACTAAACTATCAAATATCTTAATTTGGATTCATAATATTTTTCAAAGAAAACAATTTTAAGGAACCAATTAACATCTGGTAGATATGTAAGGGCTCAAGATCTATAGGATCGCAATGAATAAAATCTGGGGAAATTCATGTTGGCAAGCTTGAGAGCAGGTGCCTTTACCCTGCCCTCTACTGGTTCCCTTATCTCATCTTGTAGGATTACTAATATTAAATGTAAAGGTTCCTAAGACTTTTATAGGTTTGGCAAATGAGAACCAAGTTATACTATATAGTGTTTGCGAAATACTTCAAAATATTAAAAAGAATCGTTAGTCCAAATAAGCTATAATTTGAACTAAAACCACAAGCTAGTTCTACCTATGATACTTTCAGCGTGAAAATGTCTCCTGGAAATTACGATGCTTGAAAACACTATTTTTTCAGGTCAAACAATTTCTTTCCAATTTTGTAGGTATTATGTATGGCTTTGTATCGGCAAACACTTTTGTCATATGTCAAAAGCAATCTTCAACTGAAGTCCAAATAAATGTAACCTCAAGAAACAAGTATTTAGCACAAACTCAAAGCATTATACCTATAGACAAACTGAAAAGCAAAATTAATAATACGCAGGAGTCTATGTAGCAATTTAACATCCAAATGATAGCATCTGTTCTGATACCGGAGAGGCAAGTGATCATGCTTCTCAATAAGAAAGGCTTGAACCGCTGTCCCAAAGACTGCCACAAAGCTTATCCTGCCACCATTATGGAGGGAACAGAGAGAAAACAGCTATCTATGCCATACCATATAGTAGTGGTTCTCAACTTTCCTAACACTGCAACTCTTTAATACAGTTCCTCATGATGTACTAATCCTGAATCATAAAATTATTTTGCTGCTACTTCATAACTACAACTTTGCTACTGTGATGACTTGTAATGTGAATTATCTGATATATAGAATATCTGATGTTTGACCCTTTTGAAAGGGTTGTTCAGCCTCAAAGGGGTCACAACCCACAGACTGAGAACCATTGTCATATAGGCTTTATACCATATGAAATGTGTTTTTTATTTAAGTTTTAGAAATATTAAAAGTTAGCAATGGGATTACTGAATTTCTATATGTTGAGCAAAACGAGCTGATAGTCTACATTTTGTATTTTGTATGTATTTAGTACCTTCATGGCCCATGTTGGAAACTAAAACATAAATCAATCATGTGAAATTAAAACACAATTTTTCTGCACTGAAAGGAGGAAAAAATCAAAAAGATCCAGTACTGTTAAACTTTTTAAAAATAATGCAAATAGTTGAAGAAAATATACAGTATAAGAAGTAACTTCTACACACACATATAGTACACATAAAAATTTAACAAATAGGGCTGGAGAGATGGCTCAGAGGTTAAGAGCATTGCCTGCTCTTCCAANGGCATACACACAGACAGAATATTGAATACATAATAAATAAATAAATAAATATTTAAAATTTTAACAAATAGATTCTTTAAATTGACAATTCAGAATTATTTAAGGCTACTATTTAAGAGCTTTATTAATTATATTATAACCATATTATTAGAAAGTGAATTTTATGATAATCTTTGCTAAACTATGTGATAAAAGTGTGACTCTCCGCATTTTCAGTTTGTTTACAAACTGGGAATAAGAAATAAATAAGCTCATTCTGCAAAACCTTATCTATCATTAAATATTAATAAATATTAAGTAATAGTAATGATATATGAAAACCATATCGCTAGTACTTCTTAATGAGCCGAAGTCAAGAAGATTAACAAATCATGATAAAGTAAGTAATCTTTTGTTCACTTAAATATAAATGGAAGAGCTAATTCTACTGCCCCTTAAAATAAATTGCACAATAATAAAAGGAAATAAACCAGTAAGTAAGATCCAGGACTTAAGCCAGCCTTCTGGTGATTTGTAGGTAGAACTTGAGAAAACATGCTGTAGACTTGCTCTGAAATAACAGATGTTTAATAAACAAAATGAAAAGTTCAAGTAAGGAAGAAAATAGAATATTGAAATATTTTAAAAGGCAACTAGTATAATATAATGTCTTCCTATATATCACTGTATGTAAAGACTATACATTCTATCAGACAAGACTAATGTCTAAGAACATTAATGTAAAGTAAATATATAATAGACATGTATAATACTTGACAAACATTTTATATATGTTAATATTAAAAGTTTTAGTTTACTTAATACAGCTTAGCTTCTGAAAAATTTTAAATTGTGCTAAAATATTCTACAGATGAACATAAATTTTTCTTAATTTAATTTTTTAATGAATTGATATAAGTATTGGTAAATCTTGAAATTAAATGAAGAAGATAATGCAAAGTTACATTAGGGTTATTATAATTTAAATTAAAATCAAAAAAGAAATTAAATATATCTTCAAAGTTTTAAAATTTCTACCATAGAGAATGAATATTTGCTTGTAAGTAAAATCAGGATACAAGTGCAAATCATAATTCTGTAACATTATCTAGGATATTGTGGAGGACTCCAAAGAAACAGTTCATCCAGATACAACAGGATTGATGCAACATATGAACTCACAGAGACTGTGGCAGCACACATGGGGCCTGCACAGGTTCAAGGCAAATGCAGTCCCAGCTCAGAGACGGGGAGGTACACATGATCTCCCATCCCTAACCAGGAAGCAATCTGCAATTGATATCTGCTTGCAAAAGGAAAACATTAGTTTTCTTCAATGGAGTCTCACTGGGTATATTAACCACACTTAACGGTAGTCCACATGCCCAAAACAAATGAATTCATTAGTGTTTTTGTAGACATTTTATGTTGGGGCATTTTTGTTTTGTTTTGTTTTGTTTTACTGGTCTTCTGCTTGTACATTATGGGTTCTGATTTTGTGTTTTTATAGGTTTTGTTTTTTGTTGTTTGGGGTATATGTGGGTATATCTGGTTATTTTTACCTTTTTTAAATTCTGGTTTGGTTCTTTGTGTGTTTGTTTGCCTGGTTTTCTAAAGAAAGAGAAAAAAGAGCATGGAGCTGGGTGGTTGGGAAGGTAGGGAAGAACTGGGAAGAATTGAGAGATGGGAAAGGATTATCAGAATATAACTTTTTTCAATAAAATGTAAAAAAATCAGCATGGCTATATCAAGGTCTGAAGATTTCACTTAAGATAGCATGCATTACCAACTTTAAATTGAGCGGACAAATACTTTATTAAGAAACTCTCTAGTAGTATTTATTTAGTAGCATGTAACTCTCAAGAAATCTACATGGGGTACATTCATTCAACAAGCTATACTTCACACTGAGTCTTCCAAATATATTCTTACAAAATAACCTCCAAAAGCTAGGCAAAACAAACTTATATGTACTTTAAAATATTAAAATTATTTTTATCAAAGAAAGGAGGAAAGATATAAAATTACAAAAAAAAGAATTTAAAAGTATCTTAAGTATTTTAATTTCTAATAGTAAAATGTAAGTTCCATATTAAAAATGATGATGATAATGTTTCTTTAAAAGGAGATATTTCTCTAATTATGTACTTAATTAAGTCAATTTTATTTTCACCATTGGAAAAAATACATTTAACTTTCTTGTATAAGCTTTTATTAAACACTTACATGGAAATTAAAAAGCCCAAGGCTTTCTATCAATACCAGTCTCCCATATACTCTCAAATATAAAGTTTTTTCTGAAATATAAAATGGTGAAATAATCAGGATATTTGGATAAAGAAAAATACATGTTTATAAAAGGTATGCTTCTATTTTTAAACTAAGTTTTTTGTTTATAGGTAGTTGTATATAGTGCTAGCATACTTAAATTAGAAAATATTTGTATCATATTTATAATAGTTATGGCATAAGTACCAGTGTCATTCATTAACTCATTGAAATTAATATTTCTTAACAAAACAAGTCTAAACCATGATTTAGGACTTTGAACTGGGTAAAGCCAACACAACTGAGAAATATGACTAATACAACCCTACCTTAGCCTGTATTCTGGCATACAGCATGCACGCTGCCAACAAAGTCTACTTTAAAGTACTATAAGTGACTTTATGTGCATGCATTGTCATTTAGGAAAGCAGATTTGACGATAGACCAGTAATCTGAAAATAAATTGATTTATTCCTTCACTCAACAAATATTTTGTGACTGTATATATTACCACATTCTATTTCATACATTGTAACATAAAACATATGGGCTTCCTGTCTTCGTTTAGTAGGGCAGCTAGACATTAGTTAAATAATCATATGAATTAATGATAAAAACCCAATTGGTAAATGGGACACAGGAGATATAGGCTGCAGAACAGTAACATACAACCAAAGATTTTTATGAGATTTGCGGAAGATGGGAAGACTTTTCTGATGTGTAGGAGGAAAACCTTGAGACCTGAAGGAATAATAGAATAAAGTGAAGAAAAGAGGAAAGTATATATAAAGTAAAGGCCAAGTGGTGGGCAAAGCAAAAGGACCGAGGAACCCAGTGTAGCTGCTGTCTGACATGAGGCTTACCTCACAGGCAGTAATGAAACTAAATGGTGTCTTAGATCATGTTAAGGACTTTGACCTTTAGCCTAAAACAGTGAAAAGTCACTTAAAGGGGTGGGGACAAGAAGTGAGAAGTTATGACCTGCTAAGTATCATTCTTAAGGAGTTCATTGCGGCTATAGGTTTATTGATCACACAAAATTAAGATGCAATAAATATCATGATCTTAAGAGAAAACGTCAAAAATTTGCCCGTTGTAGTGATAGTAAAAAAAAGACAAATACATAGTCCATTAAATTTACCTTTTCTAAAGCAGCTCTCAAGCTTTCCACTGGTGTCTCCATAATTGCTGAGCAGTGTGCTGCTAGCCCTAGGTCTGAGGGATGCAGCTTTAAACATCCTACTGAAAGCCCCAAATTCCTGAAATCATACCAATTTTTCTTTCTGCATCATGCATGTAAAACTCCTATTTGTTTTAATTTAAAATAATATTTAAGTTTTGTCAACAAAAATGAGCTATTCAGCTTTTGATCATTTGCCTTTCACAGTCAGAGAAATACCCCATTTCCAAGCATAGACCTATGCTATTCATGAAAATGGGATTCACTCACTGAATGTTATACAACAGAATGATTCCACATTAAAAACTATACTTCCTGTTTTCAGACACTAGACAACTATAAAAGTCATAAAAAATTTACATTCCAATTTTTCAAATCACTTGCTCTCTATTGCCCTCTTTAAATTACTTTGATACACTATCCCTCTATTACTCTTACAGAAACGAACATTGTATCTTTCAAAATACTCTGGCATGTCAAGTACTGTAAAAGAGTTGCTCTGAAAGTTAAAAGTTATTAGGAACAAATTAAGACCTAATCTGAGGTTGCACTGCTATAAATGAAAATGATAATTTATCATTGCTTTAAGAACAGTATTAATATTCAAAAGCCTAGTTTAGTTTCTCACATAAGAATTTGGATCAGTAAAATTCTAAATATCCAACACTATGTTAATGATGTAATTAATCTTTAAAATAACTCCTTTAACATTATTTCCAGATTATTCCTCAGAAACAGATTTGAAACAGCTGTACCAATTCAATACACATTCTTTGTGGGCTGAGTTTTGGCAGTCAAAGTTTTCTAGTGTGATATTTATTTAAACTCAGGACACGATGAGAGTTTTATTGTCTTTCTCATAGGCAGATTTGTTATTGTACTTTTTGTCACCGACTCACACTCCTCCCTCACTTTGCCTCTCCTGCCCACTTTCCCACTTCAACCAGACAAATCCAGATAAACCCTTTCAGTTAACACCCCTATTGCATCTCCACAATCTCTTGATATGCCTCCTACACTAAGATACATTTCTTTTAGAACACACCTTAATTAAATAGTTCAAATAGTTGCTAAAACCCTATCCTCTCCTTATAGCCCTTCTTGGTTCACAAACCTATCATCTCTTTTAATTGGTGTTTGCATGGATAACAGAAACTTTTAAATATTTTCTATGTGTACTGGTTTGTTCCTGTCTTTATCCTGAATAGGTATTTTCTTTTTTACGACAACATTGTTGTCCCTGACAGAGATAATTTCTTTAAAGCAAAGACTATTCTTTTAACTCATTAAAACACCTTCCATGCAGATGTACTCTGTAAATAATACCCAAGGAGCAGATTATAGTCATATAGTTAGTTGCAATGACTAAATCTGTGAACGTTAGAAATCAAATGTCAATGACAATATAAATCAAATGTTACTTGTGGACTACACCTATCAGAAGGTAAACGTCTTTTTTTCTTACAGAAAATTATAAGAATTCCCACTAGAAAAAAAGGAGCAAAACTGTCAAATCCAAAGCCGATTGCTGTGCCTATCCAGTTACCTTGAATTTGAAATAAGGATCAATATTTCAAAAGTAATATAACCATTGTGATCAATTCAGTTTAACATCTTTTCCTTACAGTGTGTACAGTTTTGAGTTCTTGCCATAAATGTTTCTAGCTTCTTTCCCTCAATTCAATTCAACTTAAAAGGTTGATAATTTCCTTTATACAATTAAGATGCATTTCAACCGAAGCTCTGATGTCCTATGAGGGGAAAAAAGAATTATTAATCACCTGCCAAAATTTCTGTCTTATCAGATATAGTCTCCTCTACATCTCTTCACATTTATACTGAATAGACATCATGCAATCACTACATTTCCCTCTATTATAGGATTGCATGCATAACATTAAGCTTGGGTTTTTAAAAACCTAAAATAATTTCACTTTCTATGCTCAAGATGGCTGAGTCATCAGCATAGAAACCAGAAGTCAGGGATTACTTCTCGAACAAAATGTTTTATTATGATCAAGAAAGAATAGAGCAATTGATTATAGAATAGATTAAAGACTATCTTAAAATTTTAGATTATTTTGGCAATTATAAATGGTGTGAGATTAAGACCCTGAAATCATAAGAAAAGACCAGCAAAGGGGGCCTTCTGCTTTGCTCTGAAGATGATAGCCACTTTATTTAACACAGAAAGAGATTAAAGCACACAAGAAGAATATCATAAAGGGAAATGGTCATAGAAAATAATTATATTGGTCATATGGATATTTTGCATTAGTCTCAAAGCTCAGAAAGTTATGAAAGGGAGAGTGGAATTACTGGGTATATGATGGACAAGGAAATTTAATAATAAAATTAATAATAGGAACACTAAAGTTTTCAGAAGTTTTTGTTATGTTTTAGCGAGAAAAAAATAAAGAAAACAGGGACTCATGTAACTATAGATTATGAGGCATTTCTAGGATTGTCAAATAAACAAACAGGAACTGAAAAATAACACTTTAGATTAACAGGTTCAACAACAAATTAGAAAGATACTGGTTTATCTTGTTGTTTATGACTTTTCTCGGTAACTTGCTTGCCTTTGTTGATCTCAATTTGTCAAAACTCTAAGATAATTGAACGTACTTTCCAGTTGAAGAAGGTTGGTTCCAAGTGCTAATAAAGGGGATGAACATATTGATTTTCTCCAAAAGCAATTTTATAAACTTAATTTTTAGGTAATGTAAAAGTTTGAGCTATCACCAAATATCAAGAAGTACTATAAAAATAATCTTCAATAGAAGTCTTTATTTTTCTGACTCCTACGTAGATCATGCATTGTGCATTTCCTGCAAAAATGATAATGTGCTATATCAAATATTCATTGCCAGCATAAAAATTGACCAGCACTGTACTTACAAAGAGTGAATGAGCAACTTACATCTTTGCTAAAAATTAAACATACATTTTATACTGGCATCACCTTCAAATACATTTAAATAAAAATAATAGATTAAAATGAATTGTCAGGTTAATGGTCCTTCATAAAACAATCTGAACACATGCTATGAAAGCTCAATAAAGTTATTTTTCTCCTTTGTTTCCTTCTTTAATGACTTATTTTCTATATAATTTATATAAATCTATTGGTACATTTTTCCTGCTTAATAAATAAATAAAGTCCTGGAAAAATATGAAGTATGTGCCTGACTGAAATAGTATAAGCAGCTATGATTGTGACCAGTTGAAAGCTACAAGTATTAAGGAAGATAAAGCTGTCACAGAAGGAATACACTCTGAAGAACTCCCAGAATGTTGCCATTATTCAAAAGTCTTACTCAGTTTTTTTTAGGGGCTGAGGATTTAGCTCACTTGATGCTTACCTAACATGAAGAGAGACCTGAGCTTCACCTCAAGGAATGCCTGAAATCCCAGTTCTGGGGCAGTGGAAAAAGCGGGATCAGAAATTCAAGGTCATGCTTAGGTACACAGAGTTCAAGACCAGCCTGTGCTATTTGAGATTCTTTTTCAAACAACAACAAAGTGTTGCTCATGCTTTAGTACTGACTTTATAACACTACATTAAAAAAAGCATTAAGCAAGGTTTAATCATTTCAAAGCTATAGGCTAAAATAGCAGTTGGCTTTTAAACATTTCTGCAACTGAGGAAAGTGTGAAAACTATTTTTGTCTTTTGTTAAAGTTTTCTGGTGGAAAAATAGAGAAAATGAACTAAGGTAACAACTATTTTTAAAAATCTTTTCTGATAGAATCTCAAATTTATACGACTATCACTGAAATTGGAACAATAAGCGGTTTGGTAATTAAAGCAACTGCTCTCTCACTGTCACCCAGTCTTTTGTTATACAAAAGCGTGCAAATTCTACCTTTGGTTACCCTGGCAGGCTCCTACTTTGGCTGGCTCCTACACTTACCTAAGGGTTTTTTCAGGTAGCTGAAAAATACGTCACCAACAAGTACCAAAACAAGTTATTCAACTTAAATATGTAAACTTAAAATTCCAGCAAATAGTCTTTACCAAAGTGCAAAGAAACTGCAGTTTGCACTGGAGAGCATTTGAAAGGACCAGTGTACTGGAAAGCTGATAATGTGTGTCAGATTACATACATCATCTGGTGGGCTTGCTTCCGGGGACCTAAGACGGTGGAGAGAAGGGAAAACGCGAGACTGCAACTGGGTGGGAGGTAAAGAAGATGGAGTATGCAGCACTCAGTACAGGCATCATGGGAATTTCTAGAAGGCAGTCCATGGAGATAATCTGACTCCCATGAAGCCAAGACTCCTTTTCTCTGACTACTGTGGCAGCAACAGACTCAAACTAAACTCACCTTTCAGACAAATTCAAAGAAAGAGTTTTAATTAAGCAATCTTCCTTCCTGTGAATACTCTGTCTTCCATGACTGAGAAACTGAAAAGAGATTTTTTTTTTCTCCTGAGGGGGGAAAAGGGAGAGAAAGGGAGGAAGGGAGGGAGGGAGAGAGGGAGAGAGAGAGAAGGTGAGNTGTGTGTGTGTGTGTGTGTGTGTGTGTGTGTGTGTGTGTGTGTGTTGGGGGGATTAGTAGGAATCCAGGACGCTGAAATTTTAATAGGAAATATGGAAAGAAAACAAGCAGCAGAAAAGATGAGCCATTGCTGGACTTTGTCTTAGTCATCTTTATAACCCCCATGACAACCAATGCAGTGCACACAGGGGGCAGTGGATAAATAATGAATTAGGTTTAATTCAATTCACTTGCACTTACACTGTGCTTTGTAGTTACAAAGCATTTTCCCCACATATTAGATGAGAAGACAAAGTAAGTGAGGAGGAGCAGGGCAAATCAGTGAGAAAAGGAAGCAAAACCGATAAAGGGAAATCCAGAAGAATAAGCAAACGTCCGAAAAGGCACGAGGAAAATAAGGGGAGAATTGAAATTTTCCCTACTACGTTCAATACCTTCCAATCAACCACCCACCTTCCATTTTCAAGTACGTGGATCTTAAAAAGTCTGGCTGCTAAGCCAGACTTAGAAAAGGGGCTCCTTCATTTTTGGAAAGGGCATTTTCAGGCATAATGCTTGGAGACTATGCATCTTAAGTTTCTGTGCTCGGGTACCACTTCAAGCATTCTCCAAGCGTGTTTAAGAATCTTTTATTCCAACCCAGACATCCCTTTCTCAGAGTTCGGTCTGGGTATGGTTTGGAGAAATCCCATACAAGCCCCACAACTCAGACAACAGAGGGAGATAGTGAGACGGGAAAACCCAGAGACTAGAGAAAAAGCCCACATTTGCGACTAGGAGGGTGAAGGTTTGAAACGGGTTATTAGAAATTGTCGGGGGTTGGGGGCGCCTTCAAGATGGAAGAAAGGAGAGAGTACTTGAATGCGCACCACTTTAAACCTGACGTTGAGCCTTTAACAAGAAGCGGCTAGAGGTCTAAAGCCTCCGCATACCTCAACCTAGGAAAGCAAAGGATATGCTAGGGTGCGCAGGAGGGAACCTACATGTATCAGCAGGGATGCTGTCCCAAGGGAAGCATGTTTCCCTCACCCCAAAGTAGCGCGCCCCCTTCCCAAATCATCCTCAGCCTAGCCTGGAGAAGGGAGTCCCCAGTTTCCAACCCGAGCGACTGCATCCTGACCCCATTATGCGGGCTTAAAAGTTGCCAGGAGAGTTGGCACTGGGGAAGGCACTTGGCAGGCTGAGACCTAGAAGGGGCCTCAGGTTTCCAGGAACAAAGGGACCAGGGAAGGGGCAACCGTCAGACTAGGTCCCGGGGGCTCCTCCCTTAGCTGGGAAACAAGGGTCGCCGCGTCCTCCCGGCCCGAAGGCATCAAGGGAAGCGGGAAGTGGCTAAGATAATGCGCCGGGATTCCACCGCCCTGCTTCCAGCACCAACCAGGTGGCGCCCGCCGCCCTCTCGCTCCCCTCGCCCCTCGGGCTGAAGACAAAAGGAGACCAGGGTCCCCGAGCCCCTACCAGAGCCCGAGGACCCCAGTCCATCCCCAGGGAGGACCGCTAGCAGTCGGTTGGAAGCTCCCAGAAACGGGTTGTGCTCTGGCGGGCGCCCCTCCCTCGTACCGGGACCCTGTGCCCCCAGGGTCGCCTCGCCCTCCCCACAGAGGTCATTACCTTTCATCCAGTCCACTACTTGACTCGGAGACCATTTGCTCACCGGTTCCATGATCAGAGCCATGGGTGGCGGGGTCGGTGCCGCGTGGGACGCGGAGCTCGGACAGAAAG
>LOEQ01009597.1:0-43168 GCA_001685075.1 Bramus lutescens
TTTTTTTTTTTTGGTTCCATCTATTTACCTGAAAATTTCATGATGTCATTGTTTTTATAGCTGAGTAATATTCCATTGTGTAAATGTACCACATTTTCCTTATCCATTCTTCAGTTGAGGGACATCTAGGTTGTTTCCAGATTTTGACTAATGAATAATTCTGTGATGAACATAGTTGAGCAAATGTTCTTGTGGTGTGAATGTGCATTCTTTGGGTATATGCCCAAAAGTGGTAATGTCAGAACTTGGGGTAGATTGATTCCCAATACCAAAATTTCCAAAGTGGCTGTACAAGTTTGCACTCCTACCATCAATACAGGCGTGTTTCTCTTACTTCGCATCTTCTCCAGCAAAAGCTCTCTTCAGTGTTTTTGATCTTAGGCATTGTGACAGATGTAAGATGGTATTTCAGAGTCACTTTAATTTTCAATTCCCTGATGTCTAAGGATGTTTAGCAATTACTTAAATGTCTTTCAGCCATTTAAGCTTCTTCTGTTGAGAATTCTCCGTTTAGACCTGTACCCCATTTTTAATTGAATTATCGGTATTTTGATACCTAGTTTCTTGAGTTCTTCATATATTTTGGGTTCAGTGTCTGTTAGATGTGGGGTTGTTGAAGGTCTTTTCCCATTCTGTAGGTTGTTGTTTTGTCTTATTTACCATGACCTTTGCCTTACAAAAGCTTCTCAGTTTCAGGAGGTCAGATTTATTGATTGTTCCTCTCAGTGTCTGTGTTACGGGTGTTCTATTTATGAAATGGTCTCCTATGCCAATGCATTCAAGGCTGCTTCTCACTTTCTCTTCTGTCAGGTTCAATGTAACTGGATTTATGTTGAGGTCTTTGATCCACCTGTATTTGAAATTTGTGCGTGGTGATAGAGATGGTTGACAAGGACTTTCTTAAGCTAAATTTTTCTTCAGATGTGGATGTTGACAAATATATTTAAATAGTGTAACAACCACAGGGCAGTAAAACATTGACTTCAAATATCTTAATTGTTTCTTCTAAATTTGGTTTTAAAGAATCGATGAAGTGAGAATGATTGAAGAAAAGCTAAATACTATCTAAATGTCATGGTAATGCTAGCTTTGGCTTGGCATTATCAATAGAACATGCTATGAAATGCACTGGCTTTATTACTTGTCTTAGTGAGAATCACAGGTGTCATTAGCAGAATTGAGAGAAAACCTATTGTTATAGAATACAGAATTGTGT
The DNA here is from genome assembly GCA_001685075.1 of Bramus lutescens. NCBI lineage: Eukaryota > Metazoa > Chordata > Mammalia > Rodentia > Cricetidae > Bramus > Bramus lutescens. The sequence continues at coordinate 1,217 of LOEQ01009597.1, forward strand.
TTGGTGGCTTGGAGAAGGTTCAAGGGAATAAATTAGACCAGAGTTTCTAGCAGAAGCCCAAGATAATTCTGTTAGCATTTATAAATATTTTTCATATTTCCATGAGACAGGTAAGAGATAGAGTGTAAACTATGCCTGAAATCTTATTAGCTATCTCTCCATAGGATCACAGAATGAATCCTGGTGAAGCTTTACTAGTTCATGAAGGAGAGATGGCCTTGCAATCCGTACATGTAGCCCCAGACAAACCTTGTTAGTTGCTGATATTTCTTTAAAACCCTTTCCAACAGAAAAGAAGGTCTCATTAGGGACCAGATTTTAGATGTTGGTAATTGTATTTCCCTTTTTTATACCTTATGCAATTTCTCTATGGGCTGCCTTTACCATGCTTTCCTTCTGTGGCTGCTCTTTACTTCCCAAGGGAGCACAATCAGAATCACTTTATCCATGGTTTCAGGAAAGGATTCACAAAGCAGAATGTAGGGGAAATAGTAGCCTGGGTCTTACATTTAGCCCATAGGTAACCAGTGAATAAACTGAATTTGAAGAATTTATGAGAAACCAAATTGTTCTCTACACTACAATAGACACAGACATTTTGGGTAGTGCCATGGAGAAATGAGTTCAAAGGTGGGGGGGAAATGCTCAGACATTTGTGGATCACTGAGAAAACTCAAGTAAGCTCTCAGCAGGAGGAGAACTAAAACATGAGCATAGGGTGGAGATACCAGAGCAGACTGGCCTCTCCCGACCATTTATTTCTAGAATTCCATGGGTTTTTCCAGAGATATGGGACATATGATTATATTATAGAATTAGAATTCATGCTGAGAACTGGAACTGCTGTCAGATTTTTAAATTTCTTGGCATTTGTGTTCTTAATTTTTAATATCATACTTATAGGCTCTGAGGTACATAAATTTCACATACCAACAGCTGTGTATAGTGTAGCAAAATAATTTATGACTCCAGTATAGTCTTTTTCAGACTTTTCCCTCTCTTTTGGATTTTTACAGTAGCTATATTGTGAGAAATCAAAAAAGAAGTGATGCAATTGTTTCAATATATTAAAGCAATTTACAAATTTAAAAAAATCAATGATAGTAGAGGTGATAAAAGAATAGTAGATACTAAAGAAGGTGAATGGAAATGAGGACCATAACCCAAAAAGCTGATAATAAAGACTTCGATTTGGGCACTAAGTAGTCAGAATGAAATGCTAGGCTATGACGAGAAGTTCATGCTCGTGGAAAAGTCACAACAAAGCCAGACTGTTAAGGTGTCAATCCTGTCTCATTTTGACTTCAACCTACATGTTTCATTACAGTCTCATTAAATAAATATTCAGATTCCCAAACGACCAAAATAGCAGAGCATCTATTTAAAATCCCTTGTATCATTGTCAGTTTTCTGTGTATGCATGATTGTCATGAGATAGTCCCAAGGGACTTGAATAAAGGATAATGGGAAAGCTTTTAAGTTGTTATTCTTTCTATCTGTATGTGATCAAGTCACACAGGGCACAATATGAACAAAGTAAATACATGCTTTGCAGAGCAAAAATCCAACTTACTGCAATAAACTATTTGTTTTCAACAGTATTCTGTTTTTAAACAGTTATGACTTTAATTAATATGCCAACATGTCCATTTTTTTCTCTTTTGTGAAACAATCTATACACCTTTGTAGAGATTATTCTGTGTATCACAAACAAGAGAGCATCTTCTTAACTGCTCGGACCTGCTCCTCTCATAGGATGGTGGGATTCATACCTGGGGCCTATCTGCTCTGTTTTAATCCACTTGGCGAAGGAGCCACATGAAAGGCACTCAGGAAAACTGTGTGTGTGTCATTTACTCTATTAGAATTTCTCTTTTAAAATTATAAAAAGTTCCATAGTGTTTACAATACAAAATTCCCCTTGATAATTACAGAAACTCAATTTCTAGTGATGTACAGTGAGGTTCATGAAAGGCTGTGATTCCGGTGTGTATTCCACCAGTTTCAGAAACAAGCATTTCCCCAAACACTAGAAACCCATGGCTTTCATTAAAGACATAGAGCTAAGAGTTTTGTTTTGTTTTCAGGCAGAATATTTCATTTTGAACAAAGCATCAAATAAAAAACATGAAAACATTTTTTTCTGTGAATATTGCAAGTATCATTTGAAATTCAAATGTTTTTCATTCTAGGTATTTGAATTTGAATATGTGCAAATTGGCGAGATTGATCAATGTTAGTTAGCATGTCAATAGATGTTTAGAAAAAGAAAATTCGGTAGATTATTTTCTGGTTAGAATTCTCCATGAGGATACGGGATGACCCAACAAAGGCCTTGCAGACCATTTTACAAGCCAGTCTGAAAACAGGGGAAAGGAATTTAGATGTGACTATTATTTTATTCATTTTTGCCTTTATCCAAAATTGTTTAAATTAACTTTTGTGTAGTTTTTTCTCATAGATGTTCTAAAACCAGAATTTAAAGGAAAGTAAGATAAATGAAAATTATCCATTATTTTGTTACTGTTTATTAATCAGCTAGCTTTTTATAACTAATAGCGTTTTGTAAAATAAATAGCTAATATCTTCTTAGAAATATTTTGTTGGCAATATACACTGATAAGACATTTATTAGCTGTTAAAGTATAAATCAGCTTAACAACATATAGACAAGCTTATGTGTTGTGATTGACAGTCTTGAAATTCTGATGTTAAGACAAAGACTAGATTTTTGAAAAGAAATAAAAATTGAGATGCTATTTTTAAATGTTTAGTTATTGAATTTGATGTTCTTTTGCTTAAATTAAGAGGAAAAACTACTTGGCAAATTCAGAAAAATGATACAAAATGAGAAAATACATGAACAGCATCAGGGCTTTGCAAAGGAATGTTTGAAGGACTAATTTGGGAAAAGTAACCTTTAACATGCCAATTTTCCTTAGTGAAAAGAATCGTTTAATTCCTCCTCAGACTTTTTTTTTATTCAATCAGCATCCAGTAAAGAAAGTCATTTTTCTTTCCTCATCTTGGAATCCAGAGACTGCACAGCAAGCCACGAAACACCTAACTGAGGGACACAGGTGCTGCCTGTGTAGGACATGCTTATGATGGCCTTGTTCACGCAAAGCAACAGTTTCCACAATGGAATGGTTTGGAGATGATTTAGCCATAATTAAAAGCTCAAGAGCAAAGTCAGTATACACATGAGTAATTCATCATGGAAGAGTGACATTGCATTATCTCAGGAGCAGGCCCTTAGATTGATGTGGGATGCCCTTCTGTGTAGGTGTTGCTTTTTTTGAATAAATAAAGCTGTTTTGGCCAATGGCTTAGCAAAGTAAAGCCAGGCAGGAAATCCAGACAGAGATATAGAGAGAATAGGCAGAATCAAAGAGCTGCCATGTAGCAGCTGAAAGAGTAACATGCTGTGTTGGTAAGCCACAGCCTTGTGGCAATACACAAATTAATAGAAATGGGTTAGTTTAATAGAGCTAGCCAGTAAGAAGCCTAAGACATTGGCCAAATAATTGTAACTGAGTGTCATTATTGGTTTTAGGAATAGGCAAACAGAGAAAAACCGGTTTGGGTGACCAGCAGGACTAAGAGTATTTCTGGCTACATCACACATTTCTTCTATCTTCTTTTCAAAACTCCTCTCAACTTACCTTCCCCACAAACACATTCTAGAGTAAGCCCTCTTAAAATTCATGGGAATCTCCCCAGAGGCAGGATTCCCTATTTTCTCTAAGTTTTGGAAATCACAACTTTAGGGGTCCAGTTTTTCTTGTGTTTCATAAAAAGTCTCCAGAGAAAGCAGGTACTGTGCCACATGGGAGAAGAGCAGTTGGTGTTGAGAAAACATTTTGGGGAAATAAAGTCCTACATTTCTGTTTCTCTAACAAGGCCATGCAAGCAAGACTGGATGAAACACTGGCATTTTTTTTCAATGCACTCATAAGGCTGCAGTGCTTTATTCTTCTTTTCAAGATATCTGTTTTCTTGGAGTTTTCCTCCTTCTTTCTGATTTTTCCCCTTCTGGATGTTAGCATTTGTCCACGAGGATTTTAGTGTTCTTGTCTAAAGCCCTGAAACATGTGTTAAAGAGTGTTTCTGCTTCTCATATTTTCCTTTAAATCCATCTCTTTCTCTACTCCAGAATGAGGCTCTGTGTTTGAAATCTGGATGGATTAGTGACTTCCTGAAACGTTCAGTCACATGACTATCTTGTTCAGAGTTCAGAACTCAGCTGTAGCACAAGACCGTGGTGGTCCCTGAAGGGTTGTTCTATGTCCAGGTCTCTCGTCACACAGCTTCTTTCCTGGAAGTCCATCACTTAACCTGGCAGAATCATTTCATATCATCACAAATGTGATGTGCTTTTCCACCTTCTCCCCTTGCCCCAGGAGCTTCTATCTGATGAAAAGGTCTACTGACTCCTCCATCTTGGCCTCCCTGAGAAGCCTCCTGTGTTTTCAGGCACCATGTTGACTCAGAATATTTTTTTCCATTTATCACTTGCCAAACTTCCAAACCTTTTCTGTCCTCATGTTCTAAAATGCAAAGCTCTACAATTATATTTATAACATGGATATAAATTTGTGTGTTCATAAATGATCTTACACAGTCAGTTGGGGGCTTTTAGAGGGAAGAGGTCTGCAACTGTGTCTTTATATGTGGGACACCTAATACCATGGCTGATAACGACAACTTTTAAACTATATCAGAATGAGTGGAGCAATCCATCATTGATATTACTTTGTTATTTAATACATATGTTGGCAATATACATATATAGATGTATTCTTATTCATTAGTCCTTTGAGAATTTTTCGCAAGGTGTTTGGTCACATTTACCTCTCCCCCAGATCCACTCCTTTCTCTACTTATTCAAATTTATAGACTTTCTATTTTTAAACCCATCACATCAACTTTGTGTTCTTCAGTTTCTTAGTCTCTGTACCTTGATCAGTTTTTGGGTCCTCTGTGTTAATCACCACCTTTGGCTATTAGAGGCTTTTCAGATGAGTGCGGAGGGATGCTCTGGTCTATGGGAATAATGAGTCACCAAGAATGCACCCTGCTCTTTTGTCTAAATATCATTGATGTCACATTGCTATGTAGCATATACTTACTAATGCTTCATACTCTTCATTGCTAGTTATATATACTTACCACTGTTTCAAAATGAGGCAGAAATGCAGAGATGAATGTCCAGTAAACAAATTTGTACTTGACAATAAGGATTGCAATAAGGGACAAACTGAATAGCCACACGTTATGTCTTGAGAACAGAGAAGGAAATGGAGGTTGCATTTGGGCAGAAAATAACACCACGTTGTTTTGACTGTGAGTTCAGTGACTTTCAGAGCTTGCCAGGGCTGATAAGTTCTGAATGGTGAATTGCTATGCAAAGCCAGTCATGAGCTCTTATCTGGCAATTCCACTGTCAGTTTCTAAGTAAAAAATATTCTGAAAGATAGGACACTCCGTTGCATCACACTGTCTGTTGTGAGATAGCTCCTGAAGCAGGTGCCGAAGACCTTGGTGCTACATTTCTTTCCTAAGGGCTTTCGACTTTATTTTAAGTGAGTGAGAAAAGAGTGTGTCTCCTCTGCATTATAAATTTTTGCAATTGCTTTCCAGAGACTGCCCCATTCCACCATCTGAGACACGTTTATGTCGGATTCATGACTCTGAACTCCACCAGGGATACCTAATGTTTGTTAGTGCTGCAGAAATGTCCTCACGCTTTATAGGTCAGAAAATACCTGTATAGTTTCAATTATTTTCCTGCCTGTTGTAAAGACAACGACAGATAAATACTATTTATGTGATATGCAGAAGTGTATACATGTCCATTTTGAAATTATTCAGGTGAGTTAATGAATATACCTTTCTAGTCACATACTTGTAATTTTCTGGTTTGGGTGAATTAATTTAAGGTGTATTTTTAATATGCAAACTATTGTTTTTCTTCATAACCGTGCTAAGTTCTCCAGAGCTCATTTGTTGTGCCATACTTAACATTTCCATCTTTTACCAATCTCATCCCAATCCTCACTGTGTAGGCACAAATCTATGCTTTTTTATGAGTTCAGCATTTTAGAATCCATGTACAGGAGAGCTCAGGCTAATGCGTCAGTTCTATTTATGTAACTTAGTGTAGCATCCAACAGGTTCACACATGTTACAGATGCCGATATCCCTGATTTTCAATCTGAATAGTAGTCAACTATGCAAGGAATATATATATGTGTGTGTGTGTATGTGTATATATATATATATAAAATATAATAAAAGTAAAGTACGTATCTTCACAAATGTATATATCTTATATATACATATTTTATTTTTCACACGTATTCATACATATGACTGTGGGTACTTATGTTTTTTCTATATATATTTTATTTTATGGCTTTTTAAAAAATGCTACAAGGAGCCTGATCATAGAAAATCTTCTTTGAGAGTTTGGATTCCTATTATTTGGATAAACAGACTGGAATTTCCAGAGTAAGTTGGCAACTCCACTCTTGTTTTGCTTTCAGATTCCTCACACTGGCTGTTGTAACATAGTATCACCAACAGCATGCATGGGCTTCCTTTTCTCCATGTTTTAACAAAATGTATTGTTTAAAAAGAAACACAAATTTCTCCCCTAAAATATGCTTCCATTATGTATCTTCAGTTTATGTATTTTTTTTGGCTGGTAGATCTTGCTATCATCCCACATTGTTTATCTGAAGCTCCTTCCCTCCCAGACTGATTGTTTCTCTAGACTGGTTCTGCAGGAGGCAGGTAAGTTTAAGTGATTTCATAAATGGAAGATTAACATTAGAGGAGAAAAATAGCTCTTGTCGGAATATGCGGATCATGTGGAGTTGCACCTTTCTGGGGGACAGGAAAAGGATCTTCTCGGAGCCTGTGTGGTACCTGGATGACACTTCTCCAGTCTATAAAACAGAAAGCTTTTCTGTTGTTTAATGGTATTTTCATATAGCACCTGGATGGATTACTGCAAATACTGACAGTAAATTCTGTCTTCTCAAATGTATTCCTCCTGTTTATAATAATATTTGAATGTTTTCTGGGCTGGTTGTGTATGTGTGACCATCCTTGAGTCCTGCCCTATAGTGAGGTGGTGTGAGAAATGATTCCCAAGGAATGTCACTTAGATTAGAGAGGTCCTAAATTCAATGTTGTCACAGGGTCTTCAGAAGAAAGGACACAGGCTGTATCTCCCTCTGCCTTCTCCTGTACCTTCCATCTCCACCCTCATTTTCTCCCTTCTCTTCCTCCTCCACTACCTCACCATTCTTCCCTCCATCCCTCCACCATTTCTCTTTCAACTATAAAGACATTGAGGCTGCATATAGAGACAGGATCCTCAGCAGGGACCATATTGAACAGCACTTTGAATTTGTTGTTCTCATGCCTCAGGATCATAAGAAGTTAATTATTACTGTTTAAGCACCTCAACCTCTGGTATCTTATTGTTATTACTCTGGTAAGATAACACAAATTGTGTGCTCATATATATGTTATCAAATTTTAAATATTTAAATAAAACTGTTTCATATTACTTATATTATTTGAAATCAATACATATTTCGTAGAAAAATAAAATGATATGCTGAAATAAAAAAATCAATCAAAAACTTAAGGTTAACATATTTATTTTACCTGACAGGGAAGCCTAAGTTTTTTTGGTAATTCTTTTTACTTTATTGTTTCCTTGTACTAGAAAAATCATATTGAGTGATGCAACTCAGACCCAGAAAGACAAAGACAGTATGTACTCACTCACAAGTGGCTTTTATACACAAAGCAAAGAAAAACCAGTCTACAGTCCACAACCCCAGAGAACGTAGAGAGCAAAGAGGACCCTAAGAGGGATAAACACGCATCGAAATGGGGAGGAGAAAAAGAAAAGATCTCCTGAGTAACTTAGGAGCATGGGGTTCAAGGGAGAACATAGAAGGGGAAAGGCGAGGAAGGGAAGGAAGCGGGAAAAAATGGATAGCACAAGGTTAATATTTTGAAAAATAAAATTTTAAATATAAAATTTTAAGGTTAATATTTTAAGAAGTAATATTTAAAATAAAGTTCCATGGACTAAATTTCAAGTGGTTATAGAGAGCTAATATATTACATATCCAAAGAACACTAAACTTCCATTAATTTTCAGATTTAATTTTAGAAAGTTTACTTATTCAGAGAAATCTTAGTAGAACTTATCTGCCAAATCAAATAAAATGGCAGCGGGCATTCATTCACTCGGTGATTCCTTTGAGGTGTGGTCCATGCTGTGTATATTTGCCCTTATTTCTCAGAACTCCCAAGACACTCATACAAAGAATCACTTGCCTTATGCATGAAAAATAAAATAATAGGAAAGTCAGGCCAGCTTGAGTCAGAGGCAGCGTGGGAGACCCTTCCTCCCTTCGTGCTCTTCAAAACAAACTTGGGAGGAGGCACTTCCGTCTCACATGCAGGTAGGACCCACACCATTTATTTTATTACTAATTTCTTATTACACTTTCTCCATCTGTGTATTTTTCCTAGAACTCACTGAAGTAAATATAATTCATTGATTATAAAATTAGAAATCTGTAGTCTTCCATTGGTAACCTTCTTAGTGTTTTATATTTTTCACACATTTTACTTTAACTTTTATATATGCCTAATGGAGTAATAAATATATTTTGTAAGCACCTTACTAAGATTTTGCCAAATAAGTCAACTTTTGTATCTGTATCCTTATTAGTTTCACTTCTGGGGAGCAAATTTCAAATCTGATGAGGCCACAGAAGAGCAACAGAAAGTTTAGGCTTATCTGCCACTTCCCCTGTGCCCCTGCCCTTCCTGTAGGGGTATCCTTTTGTGTGCTGTCAGGGTGAGGTATGTGAAGCATGTTTGATTTGTATGTCCCCACCTATCCACTGCCCCTCAAAACCTGAAGGCATGTGGTGAAAACACACAAAAATGATGTGATACCATGGTGGATTCATGATCAAACAGTTTATAGGACAGGTCGTCCAGTGTGCCACACCTACCACATTGCTTTTGCATATGAAATGAAGCTTTGTGTGTTTAACTCTTGAGACTGGAGCTTCACAAGTTTATAACAATTTATTAGAGCATTCAAATGAAATAAACATTGGGAGCTGGCACACATGCTTCTTATAAACCACCAAGATTCACCTAGTGGGAATAAATGTAGCCCACTAACAGAATGTCTTCAGCCTCCTCTAGGAATAGCCTGTTTTGTAGAAAGAATAAGGTATCACCTATGAATGCTTAAGTCACTGACTTAATTTACTAATTACTAATTATTAAGTATTTAAATTACTAATTATTTAAAATTTATGATATTTAATTTTTTAGCAAAATATTTTAAACATACTCAATTGGATTTTCTAGGATAATGTATTTCCCCTTTTCCCTAAATAGAAACTTTTAAATAATAATTTGCCATATATTGAAAAAATATTATTTTAAGCAGAAGAAAACGGAAGGAAGAATCTTACTATTTAAAACCCAATTCAGCTGTGCGAGGCTTTGATGATTGTTTGAAAACCCCTAATGGTTTCATCATATCCCCTACAGCCATGAATTAAGTATGAATAACACCAACAATAACACATTTTAATAAAAACATTAATTAACATATGCTGAATGTTAATGAATCTTCTCTTCCTGGAAGTCAGTGTTAACTGCCAGAGGGTATCAGGATATAAAGTGAGCACCTCGCACCTCCTTCAAAGTGGTTGACTGTGGAAGACACATAGTGACTCACAGCCATGGTAATGCAATGACTTCTAACTGAAATTGTTCACTCAGAGTAAAATCTCCATTTATTTATTTAATAAGTGCTTCTTATCTTCATACAGTTTAATATCTAATTATTGAAAGCAAAATTACAACTGCGTTACATCAGCAGACTCTTGAGAATTCTGTTTTATTAGCATGCAACATAATTCTGCACAGTTTAGCTCCTGGTATTCAGGCACCACAGTTGAAATACAAAATATCTGCTGACTAATTTTTGCTCTGGAAATGGCAATATGCTATCTATAACATGGGAAGAAACCGAGCATTCCTAATCAACAACAAGGCTGTGATGAGTAACATTTCCACCTAGCTGTCCATTTTAATGATGACAGCCTCAATAGAGACCTTGACAGTGCAAATTAATCACTGCTGAATGAAAACCACCCACAAAATTCTTAAGGCAGAGACTTTGAGACTCATAATGTTTCTCTACTTTTGTATTTTATTATTTGTCAAAAATGTTTATATATTATGGACAGATAGATGGCTCAGTGGGTAAGTGTAACCTGCTCTTCCAGAAGACCTGACTTCAGTTCTCCAAATCCACATGGCGGCATACAATTGTATGTGACTTCAGTTTCAGGGACTCTGACATGTGTTCTGTCCTCCAAAAGCACTGAAGACGCATAGTGCACTTACATATGTGCAAGCAGAAATGCAAATACACACAAAGATAAAAATTTAAAGTTTATATATTATACTTGCTCTCTGTGCTTCATGTTATAGCTTTGTTTTGTGGTTTTAGCCAAAGAACAAATTACCTGATGTGAATAGAAATTATATGAATCACCTCTTAGAAAATTAAAAACTAATAAACTTGCTATTTTTACCATCATGTTTTATAATATTCTGGAGTGAACTTGAATGTAGATATTCCAAACATGCATAAATACTTGCTATATGCCTTATTTATAGTATGTAATGATCACACATATGGAGGAAATAATATTTTTGAACATGCATTTTGAAGTTAATAGCAATGCTAAAGTTGCCAGCAAAGGTTAACATATTCTTAAAACCATTCTAGTAGTCAATGGTGTAAATGTTTGCAAGTACAATTTATCTCTTTATGTATTATATTTATATTTCTTTGACTCTGAACAATGAATAAAAGCTATTTCTCCAATAAGGTTTTATTTTAGAGTTAAACTCAGAAACATTTCCACTGAATCTTTATGAGCCTTGTATTCTATTATGATATTTACCACAGAAACTTATTATACAATTGCCCTTCCAATGTGCTTGTACTCTATACCATAATTTTAACTATATGAGACAAACATTCCTATGCTTTTATTAAACTTCTTATTAAATAGCTGTTACTAGCATTTTTCCTGTTTCCTTATTTTGGGCCATATTTGCTTCACATTTCTAATATTTGTGCTAGATTTTACCTTATGGGAAGCATAACTTACACATATTTTCCTTATGTTACAGCTAATATATTGCTCCAAATAGAAGGCTTTAATAAAATCTTAGAAAGTAAAAAGGAATAAATTAATTAAATATCTTTACATGGGATACTTATCTAGCCATTAACTGTGATTGACACAATTTATTATTATTTACAAGTAGAAATCATAGGTAGTCAGAGTGATTAGAAAGTATTTTAGATGCAAAATGATCTACAATGGTGCATTCTACTTCATAGAAAATACCTGGCTCCAACTATTAATTGCTTCTCTTACTTGCTGTATATTTCTTCCAGCAGTAATTTGTGTGTAAAATATTTGTAGATATTTTAATTAGTTTTTTTACAATTTTTGAATAGATGCATATATCTTCAACATACATACCTGGTATGCACACATAAGTCATGAGAATGCATTAGATCTCCAATAACTGAAGTTACAGATTCTGTCCAGCACTTAACACATATTATGATCAATCATGTTAAACCCTTAATAGTTTCAATAATGTAACCCTGTGGGTGTTGACAGAAGTTTCTCTCCTGCCGGGTCCCATAGCCTTTAATGTTAGTCAACAAATGGAACCCACATGGACAACTGCATTCACATAAAGCCTGAGAGAGCTTGGGAAGTAATTCTAGACAGAAAAGAATAGAGCTAAGCATGGTTTATTGATAGCAGTATTTTCTCATATGGCTCTGTTTGCTAGAGAGGCTTCCTGACACAGCTTTTGCTCCAAAAACTTTGTAGCCTTTTAAAGAAGCTCTGCCACAAAACATTTAAATGGTGTTTATGAATAGCCTACAGCATGCGTCTTGAAACTCCATAAAGTTGTAGCAATAAACATGGCTCCAGTCAATACCTCTACCATGAGGTTAAAGAATGTGGTGGATCCAGCTGTCAAACCCATGGCTTTAATCCTAGACATATTGCTTAGCAAATTAAAGATTCATGTGGTCAGAAAAAGAGAGATACAATAGAGATAATTTCAGATTAAAAAAAAAGCCTCTAAACAATTTACAGCGTGTTTAAAAATATATGTAAGCTTGGGAAAGAAAAAAAGAAGGATAAAGTATTTAAAAGAAAAAAGAAAAAGGAGAGTTCGGTGTGGTGACACATACACCTTTAACCTCAATACTTGGGAGGCAGAGGCAGACAGATCTCTATGACTTCAAGGTGTGGTGCCACACCCCTTTAACCCCAGCACTTAGGAGGCAGGGGCAGGTGATCTTTGTGAGTTCAAGGACACCCTGGTCTACTGTTTCAGGACAAAGATACACAGAGAAACCCTGTCTCAAAAAGCCAAAAATTATAAATAAAAATAAAAGAAATAGAGTTTAAAATACAGTCATATAAAAATGGAAAACACACAGAGAATCTGGATACTGTATGTTATTATATTCTCTTTGAATTATTTGATTGCTGAGGAAGGAGCAACAGCTGATAAAAGATAATGTTTATAAATGCTGCTGAATCAATCCAAGAGAGGTATTTTGAAAATACCTGGATTTCAAAATTGAAGTTAAAAGGTATGTTTCTTTGGAAAAGAGGTTTTGCTTTTGTTTCCACAGAAAATGGGAGGCTGTGGATTCATTCCAGGTTAAGAAAAATCAGGTTTGATGAAGAAAAAAACCCTGAGATATCTCCAATAGGGGTGGATGGTCCAGATGTCTGAGTTCTACATCCAGAACAGATTCAAGACCGCTGCCTGAGATGATTAAGCCTCAAAGGATATTCCAGTTAATTTTCTTTAGGTCCTCATAAGATTATCACCACCCCCAATCAGCAGGAAGTAGCCTGGAAAACTATACCCACATTCCCAAAAAATGGATTATGTATGTTTGGCTTCATTTATAATGTTGATTACAAGTTGTTATGGATAATGGTCAGTAGAAAAGCTAAACAAAGGACACTCAATTCAGAGTTCTTGTTTAAAAGTGGTTGGGGGAAGTATTGTGGGACAATGGTCTATACCCTGTCACCTGTATTTAAATAAATGCTGATTGGCCAGTAGCCAGGCAGGAAGTAGAGGCAGGACAACGAGAATACTGGGAAGAGGGAAGTTTCAGTCTGCAATTGTCACCCAGACAGAGAGGAAGTTAGACACAGAGCAAGCAAGATGTGACTGCCTTGCCAAAAAAGTAACAAGCCACGTAGCTAACACAGACAAGTATTATGGGTTAATATAAGTTATAAGAGTTGATAAGAAGCCTGAGCTAATAGACCAATCCATGTTTATTTAAAATACAAGTGACAGGGTACAGACCATTGTCCCACATCATGTGGTAAGAAGCCACTTTTTTGTTCCCAGCTGCTCATCCCCAAAATAACCACACAGAAACTGTATTAATTAAACCACTGCTTGGCCTATTAGCTCTATCTTCTTATTGGCTAGCTCTTACATCTTAATTAAACTAATTTCTATTAATTTTTGTATCACCACATGGCTGTGGGTTACCAGTAAGTTTCCATCCAGCATCTGTCTCTGGCAGGGCTACATAGCTTCTCCTAACCCTACCTTCTTACACCTGCATTCAATTTAGTTTTCCCTGCCTACCTCTAGTCTTCCCTGTTCAGACAAAGGACAGTTTCTTTATTCATTAACTAATAAAAGCAACACATATCCAGAAGGACTTCCCACATCATAACCCAGTGATGGGATGCAGGCCCTGCTCAGTGCATTTTCCTTAACAGGCATGGCTTTTTGCAAAATGATCTCATCTTTAATAGCTCAGCCTATGATGTAATTTTTTTTGAGAATATCAATACAAATATTCTACAATTCACAGTGTGATGTCTGGCACCTATGGATATGCAGCCAGTAGGTTTGGATTGAGAGATAAAATGAATCAAACCCAATATAAGATTCACAAACCTACAACTCAGGTGCCTCTATTTAATAATCCCCTAGAGTCCTGTTTCAGTGGAGGAAGTGCATTCTGGTGACCTGAATAGGTCCAATATGCATTGACCCAAGATGGGACAGTGCTTCCTACTCAATGAACTTATACGGAGCAGCATAAGTGTTACTAAAACCACACTAACAGTTCAATTGGTAGCAGCCTAACCTTCATGCCTTATTTACCACATTAATGAATGGCTCCATTGTAAGTGACCAGTGCACATTTATGCTGAGACAGTTTTAAGTAAAATATCAATAGATTCATTTCATGTCAACTTCTCGACTCTGACGTATCCCATAGTTCCTGGTACTGATTAGTTTTAATGGCTTTTTTGGGGGTTGGGTAGACACTTTCAGCAAAATCTCTAATTAGGATTTTCATGTTGTTTTTTACTCAGGGTTTAACAGAGATTCAGATTTTTTTAAAAGACCACTATGGTAAAGTGTATTTTCATAACAGAGAATTCATAATCAACATGGTTAATAATGTTAAAATTTATTCTATCACTTGCTTGAGCTTTTTTAGATTCTAGATTGCACTTTCTCCCTCTATGAGCACACTGTCATTTGTGGAGAAAAGTCATACTTCACAATGAGCATGTATGTGTGCTCCATGGCATTATGAAGCATGTAAACACATATTTGGAATTCTTGACCTTGAGAAAATGTTCCTCTTATTTTCTCATTTTAGTAAATATTGTATTCATACCCAATTTTAATCATGTGTTTTTACTTAATTTAATGGATTATTTATTCAACATTTTTATTTGGTTGTAGTTTGGGTCATTCATTTAAACTCTAGCTATCAGAAGCCCTTTTTGTTGATGCATAGGTCCTTTTGATATTGTACAGTAGTATAGTTTTCTCTGTATGTGTGTTTATTATGGTACCAATTTCTCTATAGTTATCTTGTATACTAAGATCTCTGGGTTCTTTGGAAAATGACTCTGGGAAAAAATAATCTGTGATCATTGCATTCAGGTTTTCTCAGTTGGAACAGAAGAAAATACATTCATGTGGAAAACCTATGCATTGTTTACATTTCCCTAAGTAGTCATTGGTGTCTGATTTACATTAAACATAGCTTCCAGGCTGGTGAGCTTAATTAGTAAAAGTTCCTGGTACCAAGTCTGATGTCCTATGTTAAATTCCCAGAAAATTTGTGTTGAAAGGAAGAGAACTACTGGGTGGTGGTTGTGCGCACCTTTCCCTTTATTCAATCCCAGTGCTCAGGAGGCAGAGGCAGGTGGATCTCTATGAGTTCAAGGGCAGCCTGGTCTACAAAGTGTGTTCCAGGTCAGCTAAGGCTTCACAGTGAAACCTTATCTTGAAAAAACAAAAAGAAAAACAAGAAAGAGAACCAACTGCATTTTGATTCTAACTGCTATACAAGTACTCTGACATATGACTACATACATGCAAAAACATGGAAAACTCACACAAGTTGTAACTAACTTGGACTCCATTCTGTCACTGTAGAAATCAATGACTTTAGTCATCTTCCCCTGCTTATGTCTATTCTTCTCCTTTTTCTTTTTATATTCTTC
Organism: Bramus lutescens; assembly: GCA_001685075.1. Lineage (NCBI taxonomy): Eukaryota > Metazoa > Chordata > Mammalia > Rodentia > Cricetidae > Bramus > Bramus lutescens. The sequence continues at coordinate 16,909 of LOEQ01009597.1, forward strand.
CATTTTCATAGTGGTAAATTTAGCTTTTTTCTCTTCTAATATTTTAATCAGTTGTTTGGTTATAGTGGTTGCAGAATTATGAGCTGTTCATATACGGCTGTGTCAGTGTTGTCAAAATCACAGCTCCACACACAAAAACAGATCCAATGTTATCAGCTAGATCAGTAACAATTTCTTAGCCTTTAATCTCACATACGCTCACTTCCAAATTTATTTAATATAAGTGCATGTACCTCAAAGATCATGTCACACATCCGTTATAAAAACTGACTAATTTTCACCTTCAGGTTATCAATCTCCTAAATAATATATACAGTTAAAGTTGATTTACACACCTGAGTTTGTTTATTAAAATACTGTGTTGTACAGAATGATTTCTGCACTGGAAAATTCTCTATGTAGCACATTTTTAATCCTCCCATCTCCACAGTGTCTCTGCTGATTTTCTGTGACGTCTGTGACTTGTCTGCTCTGGTAGCATAGAAAATTAGCATTCTATACATATAGTAGGACTCAGATATGCTTTTTTGCTCACAAATGTGAATCTCAGCCTTTTCCTGTGTCTTGTACCTTAGCAAATTGTCACTGTGACCTTTCTTTACATTTAATCTCAGCCTTCATTTAGAAAATAAGTTTTAAAATATTAATCATCTCAGTATCAATTCTCAACTACCTCAACTGATACTTCTGTGATATCAGTCACAAGTAATTATCAAACCAATGCTGGCTCCTGGAAGGCATACACTTTTATATTTTGCATTTATTTCTTCAAATTAATTAAAACGTTCCTGTTTGTTTTTCTCAAAAAAATATGGTGACTGAATAAGCTCATTTTTCTGTAGCAGAAAAGAGACTATTTCTAGGAAAAGTCTACCACTGTGATTTGTTTTGAATACCTCTGGTTATTTTGTCATAGATCATTTAACTCTGTGAGTGAGTTTTGGGGCTCTCTGTTCTGTTCTACTGCTTTAGGTCCCTCTTTTTTTTCCTGATATTGAACAGTTTGGTTACTGTTTTCTCCATTTCCTTAAGTGCTGCGTTGACTTTCCTACTTCATTTGCTTTTCATACTTTTCTGTTCTGGGTTTCCTACAGGAAAACGCACTATTGAGGTGTAAATATGGCGCCATGGACTTGAAACTGCCTAATCCTTCAGTTGCTGCCCTCAGTCTCGACATTAGGAACCAGGATTTGTACTCACTCAAAGCTGAAACCTTCCCAGAAACAGGACTAGTGAGTCAGTTCCAGTTTATGGTTAGCCATGGGAGTTCCCTGAGGAGTTACTCTTGGGAGCTCACATTCAAAAGATGAAGAAGCTGGAGTCTCATTTCCAGGCCATAGCTACTAAGAATACATGTTGTTCAACTGCTCCTCCCTCAGCTTAGTGGACACTCTCTCCCACAGTCATCGACTCTTGAGTGAGCTTTGAAAACAACCCCACAGAAACAGAAATGTACTTTTTCTAGTATTTTAGAAAACTTGATCCAGTGAGATTGAGAATAAAAACAAGCCATCTCATATTCAGTTTAGAATCATTTCCTAATATTCACAAATTTGCTTAGCAAAATCTTGAATGGGTGGCCGTAGAATCTGTAGCTGATTAGAAGGAATTACATCCTAACAACATGCACTCTTATAATTCAATGAAAACATACTTTCTCCATGTATTTAAATCTTCTATTATACTCACTAAATTTGGTAATTTTACTACAGACACTTCATATATCTAACAGGTTTTTACCTAATTATTTCACTTTCTTGGCTACTAGTAAAAATATAAAAGAAATTGTATGTTTTACATTAATAATTATTCAGAAATATTGCTGAATTTGTTTTCAATTTGGGAAGATTTTTAAAGGAAACATTTAAATTCTGCTGTGTATACAATGATAGAAAAAGAAAAATATTAATGTATTTATTTAGATTTATAATATTTTCAATTCATACTATTTCTAAGTAGGATATATATATATATATTGCCAGATTTGGTTGCTATTTAATTGACATCAACAGCCTGGATAAAGTAATTTTTCATTTGTTGCGAATTTTCAGTAATATAATGAATTTTCATAATATGATACAATATAGAGCTGTAAAACATATAATATTTACAATTAACTCTAATAATGGATTAATGTTTATAAAAACATGCTTTTCTGAGGAGAAATTTTTTCTCTTTTCTTTAAGTATTTTTCAAAATGATTAGTTTCTTTTCATTTTTAGACTTTAATGAAAATATAATCTTTCTCACTTCTTTCTTTTCCATTTAGACCATCCCAGATACTTCTTACTAATCTCCTTCAAATCCAAAGCTTCTTTTTCATCAATTGTTCTTGAATGCCCATGTGTATGTATGTATACACACATACCCTCTTGAGTCCATTTAAAATTTCTTCCATACATGCTTTCAGGGCTGACTTTGACATTGAACAATCAGTTGGTGTGTTATTCCATTGGGTGGACTGCCTCTCCTGTTCCCAACTTCACTCAGTTGTCTACAAATCCATGTGTAGGTTTAAGGTTTATCACGGTCTTTTCCTCATTCAGTATTTCATGGTCATTTCTGTCAGTTTTGCTCAGACATTTGGGCGGGCATGTCGATGAGATTTTTTGAGTATAGCTTGTGACGATACTAGAAGACGCAGCCTCAAATAAACTCTATAGTCATCTAGCCCTTACAATCTTTCTGCACCTTCTTCTGCAATGCTTTCTGCTCCTTCTTCCTTCAGATTCTTTCCAGTGTTCTCTAGTTACCCGTTCTACCGTGGAGCTGTATCCCCAGTCTAGTGCTGTTGCCCTTGAAACTGAAATTGAGTACAAAATGAGCAGAAAGCTTCAGTTGTTAATCTGCACCAAAGTGAGATCCAACAGCTCTCCCGCTATCTGTGTGGAGTACGTATAATGAACGGTTTTGCTCGGTGTATTCTGGTTTTCCGTAACCTGAATCCTTTGAAGTTTCTGTTATTAGACATGGCATTATCATTGTTTTTAATTCTTCTTCTATCAATGACTTAGAAACCGGGCTCTGGGAGTTCATAACCATTGCTAGGGGTTGAGTCTCTCCAGCTGGAGGTGCTGTTTGCCAGTTGTAAAGGAAGGTTTCTGGATGTGGCATTCATATGTCCCTACCCATGTTGTGGTGGACACTTTCTTGACATAGCCGCCTTAAAGAACACACACCCATGGAAGTAAGCCCTTCGCTATCCTCCTGTAAGTCATTCAGACACATTATTTTGCGTCACTGCGCTTGTCTTTGATGCAACTCTTCTTTGTTTATTCATCAGTTTTCTATCTGTAATTAAAAAATAAACTATTTGTTCATATCTCCTTAGAAAAGGTCATGCAACTGTGAACTAAACAGACTTCCGTTCAAATCAACAAGAACTGAACTCTGTTTCATTAGAAATAAAATCAATCCATGGTGTGTATCTGCTATAATTAATTTACATGTTTAAAAATCTGCTCCTGGTAAGGCTTAAGAACATAATAAAAATATTTTTAGTATGAAACTTTATGGGTTTGTGGGACATTTTCTCAGATGTTTACTTGGCAGGTGTCTGTATATTAGGGGACAAAAGAATTTCTAACATTTATTTTTTTTAAGTCTAGAAAGCTATTTTCCTGTTCGTATGATGTTTCTTTTACAATCTGTCCCTAGAAAATAGTTTCTCTCTCTCTCTCTCTCTCTCTCTCTCTCTCTCTCTCTCGATGTGTGAGAGCCAGTGTGTTTCTCAATCCTCTTTCATCTTAAATTTAAATATACACATTAAGTATGCATAATCCATACAAATAGAATTATGGACAAAGATCACAGTTGAAAGAAGCCATATGTTCTACAGCTTGAGTGTTGATGAGTGTTCGTATTTCTCCTGTTCACAGTATCACTACACTAGGGGAAGATACACAAGCCACTTTCCAAAGTCCCAGACAGAACAGATGCTTCCGCTTGAACTCTGAATATTTCATAATGCACAGTTAACTGTTTTACTCAAACCTATTCATGAAGTAGTCTTATAGTAACTCTATCCCCCAAATGTGTCAACTTTGGATTTCTGCTCTTTACTACAGGATTTAGTGTTGAGGAGATTTGGCAAAATTCTGCCATAAATTACACGTCCAGTTAGGCTTCCTTTTTCTATCCTATTTCTCCTCTTCATCAGTTATAGTGGGTAGCTCCTCATCTGACATGACCAGGGAGAATCTCCAGTGCTGTGTACCTGGCTCCAGGGCACTTTCATGCTCTCGTTTGTCCTATGGAGCTATCTTAGAGGCTTAGCCTAGATGACAGGAAAATTTCTCCTTTTAACATGTATTCATTTTTTTTGATCAGTAAAATGTATAGACTCACACATGCTACAAGACCATATGGCTTCTGTGCTGAGCAGAGTCATTGTTCTCTGCTACAAAATTGTCATGAAATATTATGCTCACCATATACTAAAAGAAAGTTGAAATGCATCATTTTAGGAAAGTAATAGCTACTGTACTCAATTAGAATGTTTGCACAATGCAAAGGAGCAAAATATTTCTTGCACACGTGAATTTGTGAATGGCTAAGGCAAGGGATGTTAAGAATGAATAGGCAGGTTTTGTGGACTTGGTGAAGTCCTGGAAGGAGCAGTTTAGAGCCTCACAGGCTCTGCTTGAGACAATCTCACGACAGGGCCTGATCTCACGTGGGAGTCACTCTGCCATGGGCATCCATTGCTGCACACTGGCAATAGAAATGGTAAGGAGATCTCCAAAAGTGTCTAATTATGGTTCTTCAAATGGGTTATTTTTTGCTGCAGGATGCAGCAATAAGCGTATCAGTCACTCCTTGTAGTTTTCTATCATGACTTATTACATACACACACATATATATGTATATATGGCATTTATTATCTCAATTGACTTGTGTATTTGCTATAAGTCCAAAACTCATATATGATTATCCAAAGTATTCAATTTGATTTGATTCTCATGGAGCCAATGAGCATTGCTAAATGTGATATTAATTACAGATCTATGATCTCAGGTTTACTTATATAGCCGAAGAAGGGATATGTTCTTCCTTTTTCAAGAATGCTGTCTTTAAAGTATCAGGAGTAGAGTAAGCAAATGCAGCTCAAGTAGAAAATTATTTAATTTAATTGGATGAAAGGTCTTACTAGTTATTCTTCTATGGATCATGTGCCTCACCTTCTCTCTAATAGTAATGACTGGCTAGCTAAAGATAAGACAAAAATGGGACCAGCTGATATAGGAGGGACAAAGTGCATATCTGAACTAAATATTGAAGAACTTCATACGTATGTGCGGAAGCTCTCAGACGGTATCAAGGAGATCATCAGAACCCGAGATAAATTTGCCCATTTCAGATACCTCTCCTAAGATTTGCTTAGCTCTCCTTCAGCCAATTCTTACTTATTCCTCAAAATTTTCTAATAAGTTTAGCTCAAAGTATATTCTACTTTGTGTAGGTTGTAGTGTGAACACTACTTGAATTGATGCCTAGCCCACATTATTATGTTTTTATTATGTGTTGATGAATCCATCTAGTACTTCAAGCATTAGTTTCCTGTAGGCCGCACTTGATGCCACCCTGTGTGCAAGGGCATACAGAGTGGCTGTTGAAGAATAGGAAGCGAAAGAAATTTAAAAAGTACTTTCTTGATAGGCAGCAAGCGGTCATTTGAAAATAACACAGATAACTTCGGTGGGGGAAATTTATTTGTCTAAAATCAGACATCAAATATTTTACACAAATATTTGAACCAAAGTTTAGGAGGCACATTGGAGTCTCAGAACACTATCTGAAATAACGTGTATAGTCTTAACCAAGAAGTAGAATGAGATTTAACTCAATAAATTTGTCCCAGGAATGAACAATCTTCAGACTTGTCGGTGAAGTTTATCTTTTCATTTTCTTCCTGATACCAGCTCCTACCTGTTTATTAGCTGTTCTAAATGTACCAGGTCCAACAGATGCTTTCCCACAACTTGGTCTCATGGCATTCTGCTGTCGTCAAGTCAGGTCTCCTTGCCTGCTCATCCAGTTTCTTTGCCTCTCGAGAAGACCCTCAGTGCTCATCATTCTGAGTGTGGAGTAGAGATTCTGTCATTGTTAGTCTATTACTGAAAGCTGCTTGGTCTTTAAGAGCGTCTGTTGTTATCTGTTACTTTTGAAGAAAACAAAAACTTCAGCTGAAAATTTCCCAAGGGCAGTCATTAAGTATATAAGTTGTTTGACTAAATGTACTGTTGTTTGGTGATTGTGTAAATTGGGCTCTTTATTTGGGCCAGAATTAAGAGGGTAAACACATAATTTTTGGATTACCTGCTTCCACATTAACTTTACAGATACCATAGTACCAAAAGTTTTCTAAGATGTATTTAAGAAGTTATAACAATATTCAGAGACTATCATTTAACCTCCCTGATACCATTGGCATTCAGATTTTATGTGCCATTTTACCAGCTTTTTTCTCTGTTCATACGTGACTTCTAAAATCTGTTAGCCTGTGCTTACAGTACTAACAGCCTTATATTAAACCGTAACTATTATTACTACATAGGATATTGCTGTGGTACATCATATCCACCTCCTTAGCCTACACTGGAGGCGACCTTTTTTGGTGCCATCTGCCCAAGTGAATCATACCTCCTGAGAATCCTTGGGAGGTGAAGAGATGTCTCAGTAGTTACAAACATTTGATGCTCTGCAGAGACCTATAGCCTGGTTCTGAGAAACCACAAGGTAGCTTATAATTCTTTGGGCTATCTAGTATCTGGTTCTTGGTCACCCAAACAGTGTCAGGTTTGGGTACGTTATTACTGAGTGACACCCAGGATAATTTTTCTAGCTCCAGGCATTTGCCTGAAATTTTCATGATGTCATTTTTTAAACAGCTGAATAATAGTCTATTGTGATATGTACCACATTTTCTTTACCTATTCTTCTTCTTTGGGACATTTAGGTTGTTTCCACCTTGCTACTATTAAGAATTTAGAGGACCAATGACTTGGTTGAGCAAGTATCCAGTAACCCTGAAATAACATAAAGTATCTTTCAGGTATATTCCCAAGAATGTTATAGTGGCTATACAAGTTTACAATCCAAATAAATTATTCTACAAATTGTATATTGTTCTATATTTAAAAAAACTGATTCTTACATAAAAGGATGGATATAATAATTATTACAAATATCCTTTAGCAATTGATTAATTCCTAGTGGATTTATTAAAATGAAACATTTTGAGACCTAATGATTTTATTTATCACTTCTTCACTTTCCACCAAAATTTTCATAGGCACAGTGCTTGAGTACTGACTGTTGTAGGAATGGAAGCCATTGCAACAGAAGCCCGGAATGGGGAGATGCATGAAGGCAGAGAAAGAGAAAATCGTTTCTTCTTTAAATTGAAATAAGTTATTACATTACACTTTCGTTTCAGATATTTCTAAATGAAAAGCTTATTATTAGTGAAATGCAGGCATCTGGTTCCCAACTTAAGTATCACCTGACTTCTCTGTATTGTGTTTGAAGTCATTAACGGGAATCCATAATATGGAAATAATAATTTTTCAAAGTAACAAAATATTTGTTTCAATAATTATCCTTATCAGTTTTCTGTGGTATTGATAAATTATCATAATTTAAAATTGTTCTGCCCTCTTAGTCCCAGACATCTTAATGACAGGTTTGGGAGCAAGTTAGCACATACTGAGGAATGGTGTTCTTCTTGAATTACCTAAATGTATATTTGAATAGTTCCCGAATTATGGCAAGCTGATCATTGGTAACTGCAGCAATGTCTTCTCTGATGATTATGCCTCTTTGTTCTTTCATTGTTGAGTAGTAAGAGCTGACAGGCTGCCAGTTCTAACTCAGTGGATTTGGGCAGTTTGTTTCTTTTGGAATAAATTACTACAGGATGTAATAGACATCAAAAGGTATCCTTCCATAGAAAGTAAGCACTTCTCCAGTTTACATTTGATATGAGAAAAAGGTGACAAGCTTATATTTAGTTTTATCCTGTCACTTACATTGTATCCCATCTCATACTTTGTAATACGAATAATTGAGACCCCTTACTTTGTAAGATGTGATTAGCAGTGTTTCGTACTTTGTGTCACCTATCTCCAAATTACAGAATAGAATAAAGCCTGTGTTCTTCCTGGAATGTAATAGTAATATGTGACCATCTGGGGATTGTTTAGTCTTTTATTCAGTTTGATTAAAATCCCATCATAAATTATTAATGATAGCATGTGTGAAGAAAGCACTTCACGTATTATCGACATAAATCAGTAAACAAACCATGTTTCATGTTGTGTGGTTTCAAAGGTTTATACTCTTAATTATATTGAGCTTGCATCTGAAATACAACAGGTGTCTTATATGAACTTTGTTAACAAAACAGTTCTTTAAAGTAACAATAGCAAACACGTGAACTACGACTTTTCAGTAGTCAAACGTAATCTCTGTATGCTTACCATTCAGACTCTCCTAAAGTCATCCCCACAACCTTGTTCACTGTAATAAAGATTGCAGCATTTATTCTACAACTGAACACAAGTTGGGTAGACTTTCTCAAGGATGAGATTATCCACAATCAGGTAGCCATGTCCCATACATGCTAAGAATGGCTATAGTAAGACTACTCCTGAGAATAGAGAACACTGGACTACTGAGACTGTGGAACTAAGAAGGGGCCAGTGAGCTTTGACTACTCAGAAGATTGTCTGACCAATTACCACGACCACAGACAGGACCCAGACAAGTTCAGAACATGGAATTTGACAATGATCATAAAAACGGACGAGATATAATCAAGGAGGATCGAATTTAAAGCCCCCTCCCTGATGGACACTGTTTTTCTAAGGCCTCTTCTCTGTAATTGTGTGTACACACCAAGCCAAGAAAATTTCCGAGGTTAGAAGGAAGTCAGTCCACCCTTAAGTTCATTTATGCCAAGATCTGGAAATGCTTGTTGTCCAGTCTTCTTAATGGTCTTGTGCTGTTTCAAGACGAGGGCTGAAACTACTCACAACCAGTGCTTGCAAAAAAAGTGAGTGCTCTTTCACCTGATGTGGCTCACCTAACCTTATACTCAACAAGGGCAGAGGAATGTTTACTGGGGGACCTTAGCTTTCTCTAGATATACTGTAGCACAGAGAACAAGCAAATGAGGGCAAACTGTTGATGACCATATTTTAGTCTAATACTTCTATTTCAATATATTACAAAAATAAATATTATTTATTTTGAAATTCTCCCTCCCTCTCCCCCTCCCCTTCCTCCTTCTTTCCCTCCCCTCTCTGGTTCCTGTGCCTGCCTATATGCTTACCAGACACTACATACTTGAACAGCTTTCCTTTTAAGAAATAAATAAAGTCATATTGAATGGTTTGTGAAGAAACACACCTTGCTGAACCAGTCTGACAAATCAAGGCCAAATTTCTATCTTGTGCCTATCAGCTGTCACCACAACAGGAGACATCTGTTTTGGATGAAATATCGATTTACTCTAGTTGATCTGAACTCTATTTTCATTTAAATGAAATTATTTTTATGAGACACTAGAATAGAAAAGTAGATGCTCACATTTTTAAATAAGAAACTGGCTATACTTCTAATATTACATTTTAACAATCATGGGAACTTCAAGATTATTACCAGTCTCAGTCATGATCAGCCTCTTTTATGTAACTAACCACCACCTGTAGGTCTTTCCTGTGCTGGAGATGCACCAGTTCATCTACCTATGAGCTTAATTGAGCTCTCTCATCCAAGGGACATGCTCTCAGCTGGACAGCTGAAGGTTACTTAATATCTTTCTTGGGACCTCCTGGGTTGTTGCTCAACTGGGATTGGCCTTTAATCAACAGAGGACAGCCATATGCTCATGCTATAGGAAATTGCAGATTTGGCCAAAAGTCTGCCAAATGCATGAATCAACTTTAATTTTATATATTTTTCATCATATGTGTCACTGATGTTGAACTTGTTATAGCCTATGGTTTATCCTGTGTGATAAAACTGAAGGTAAACCTAACAATTCCTTCCTAACAATAAAGGTTCTTGAATTTTAATGCACAACACCACAGAAAAATGATCTTAAATAAATCATTTCAGTGGTTACTTAGTAGAAATTAATTGTTGGTACTAATTTCAAGTTGACTTCAAGAACACAAAGTTCCAAAGAGATATAAAAGACATCAAAAAGAAAGGAAAACTAAGCCACCTTTTATGAACATATGATTTATCTATTGGTGAGATTACACTAAAAATTGTGCTGAAGAAGTTAGTAGGCTGCATTAATCTTGAACAATGACTATAAACTTAAAAGCTACATAGAATCAGTGACTGACTCTGGTTAAAGTAGTAACATGTAGGTATTTACAAGATAATTTAAAAGAGTTGTTTATATGTTAGTTTTATGAAACTGATAATAAAATTTGGTGGTGCTTTATGACCAGGACAGATTCCTGCATTTTGGGTTGAAATTAAGTCAAGATGTGGGCATGTACACCTAATGTCTCCAAGAGAAGCTGCGTGAACCAGAAGGTAACACAGATTCCTTAGTTTGCACTGCGGATCTTGAACACCTTCGCCTCTTCCTGGCACAGCAGAGATCCACCTAACTGCACTGGCCTGCATTCTCTCATGACATTTCCATACACATCCCCTACTCTGAAAAAATATTCATAAAACTAACAAGCAGACAGATTTGTGAAGCTCTGGACTTGGAGCTAGCGATATCTTGGTCTCTATTCTTTACTCCATGTTTAACAGTTTGTCAGCTCGCTCTGTCTGCTGTTTGGCTCTATTCTTGATTCTCCTCATTATATGTGCTCAGAGGTCTATCTGTATTAAGGTATTTAAAATTAATATGCTTCATTCAATTTCTCAGAAGGTCATGCTTTCTCACCTAAACTCATTGTTTCTGACCACTGACACAAAAATATACAAAATCACAAACATTTAGATCAAGTAATGAAATGAATGTGAAGACTTCAAATACACAGAATAGTTTTAGTATATCTTGAAGACAGGAGACGGGCAGATTTCTGTAAATTCAGGGCCAGCTTGGTCTAAAAAGCAAGTTCCAGGAAAGGCAGGTCAGTTACAGATAGAAACCCTGTCTCAAAAAGAAATAAAAAGAAAAAAGAAAAGAAATACTATCACACTGTGGTCACCTGACTGTTCTTGAACAAAAGAACTATATTTAGTTTATTAATATATTTAGTTTATTAACTATATTTAGAGATACCAGAAACCTCTAATATTAATTATGTAGAAAGTACTTGTTAAGCTAAGAGATAAAATAAATGGTTATCTAGGATATTCATAGCTACATGAAAGTGTGCTTGGTGGATCTACTATTAAACGTGTTTAGCTGGGAGGGCAAAAGAGAACAGATTTATTCCTTTTACAATCACACATAACAATAGTCCTTTAGGAAAGTAATAGTATTCTATGTGAATTCTGTGAAATTTTCAAATAGAAACTCAAAAGAAGCCAGACGGTAATGGTGCACACCTTTAATCTCAGCACTTAGGAGGCAGAAGCAGGTGGATCTCTGTAATTTTAAAGCCACCCTGATCTATAGAGAGGGTTCCAGGACAGCCAAGGCTGTTATATGGAGTAACCTCATCTCAAAAAAACTAAGAAAAAAAACTCAAAAGAATCATATGTATTCTTAATATATCATGATATATAGTGAAATATACATCTATAAATATATTTATAAATATACATTTATAAATATACATTATAATTTTCTGAAATAATTAGTTTATGATTTGTTTATTGAGTGTCCACACAATGATTTCATTTATTTAGCCATTTGAACTTAATCCTTGCAACTAATTTTAATTGCAAGAATAAAAATATTATTTTTTCTCTCTTTTGCTAACATAATTCTTTTTCACAATTTCCTCTACATGAAAATTGCTCTCACCTTGCTTTCAGGTATTGAGTGTTATTTTTGAAGCAGTTGTACCTCTGCACCTCTATTTTAATAGGTTCTCACAATATTAAAATTACCCTTAGTAAGTCATGCTGATAAAGACTTACACAGGTGGCTCTTTTTGTTCTCTGAAATATTCTTCTGCACAATGGCTTCCGTTACCATTGTTGCAGATGTTCAGACCAGAGCATGAGAGATGAGTTGAGAGGCTATGATGCAGTATGCATGGATTGCTGTGAAGGCTGGCTTAGGAACATTGCAGTCTCCCAAGCTGCTGTCACAGGTACAATATTAATACTGCTTTTCAATGTCTTTACAACTGGTTGAAGAAGAGTGACTTTTTATTAAGGAACCAAGTGTGTGTTAATACCTTATAGTTAAACAATAAAAATTATCAAGGTTTCATACTGAACAATTGATTAGGTCTTGAGTCTTTTCCCCCTGTGGATGGTCTTGCCTCCGGACCTATGTCACATGACACTGGGGGATATAGTAGGTAATTTTTTTTTCAGACTATCAGTATAGGTGGAGATGGCTTGTTCATTTCCCAGCAACCTAGACCCAAATAATAGCACATAAACCATCTTAATTGCATCACTGCTTGGCCTATTAGCTCAGGTTTCTTTTAACTGACTCTTACATCTTAAATTAACCCATTTCTATTATTTTGTGTATCACCACAAGGCTGTGGCTTACCAGGTAAAGTTCCAGTATGTCCTTCTTCTTTGGCAGCTACATGGCCTCTCCCTGACTCTGCCTTCTTTTCTCCTCTATCTTTGCTTGGAATTCCCATCTTGTCCTATTCTGTCCTGTCTCAGTTACAAAGCAGCTTCTTTTTTTAAGCAATGGGAATAGAACATATTCACAGCATACAGAGGGGAATCCCACATCACTTCCCATTGTAATAAGGCTGCTTGTTTGTTTCCAGGCCTCCAGGTATCTCAGACCTGAAATAATCACAAAGAAACGATATTATTTAAAACACTGTTTGGCCCATTAGCCCTAGCTTCTTATTGGCTAACATTTATATCTTAATTTATATAACATATTAATATATATAACATTTATGGTAATATGTGCATTGCCACATGGCGAGTGAAGAGCCCAGCATCTGTCTCCGGTGGGGACTTCTCTCTAACTCCTCCTTCCTCCCAGCATTCAGTTTAGTTTTCCCTGCCTACCTCTGTTCCCTGTACAGGCCCAAGACAGGTTCTTTATTAACCAATGGTATCCACAGCATACAGAGGGGAATCCCATATCAACCTCCTGTTTTAAGTCTAAATGAAAAGGAAGGTCTTAATTTTAATATAGTAAAATTACTATATATATATATATTTATCAGGTATCAAGCAAGAATTACAGTTACAATATTTATATCTACTTTATATTTTATCATAACTAAGGAAAACTACAATTATAGCTATTTTTGACTCCATCAAAACCCCCAGAAGGATATAATATTACCTATGTTAACAGGAAGTGCATTGAAAACAATTTCCAAAATTGACAGATCTTGCTCCCTGGACAGTCACCCAAAGTTCTTCCATGTTGTTTCAGCTTCCATCTTCAGCCTACTGGCCCATAGTGTCTGGCAGACTTTTCCATGAAGCAGGAAATTTGAAGCTCTCTTATTCTTTCTAATGTCAGAATTCATCAGTTGCTTTTTTCTGTGTCCTGGAATATGTCTGGCAGTTTTCTCATGAAGTAATAACCCTGAAGGACTGCCTCACCTTCTTTAGGCAACTTCAGCAGTCGTTTTTATTTTATATGTCCAGTTCTTAGAGCATACCATCAAGCAGCCCAGGAAAGAGCAATTTCTAGTCTAAATGAGTAACCAACTGCATAAGGAGCCTCTTTAATGCCCATCATCCTCTTGAAGTAGATTCATGCTGCCAGGATCAGATATGTATCATTGTCATAAAAAGTACTAAGTTTTAAACATTTTAAATGCCATATTATGGTAGTCTTTGAAAGGTTTGGAGAATAACTATCCATAAGAAATATATCTCGGAACTTCTAGAAAACCTAACTAATATGACTAAAAGCTTGACTATTATAGAAGATGATCTAAATCTGTATTTCTTAATTATACACCACATTTTAAATGAGCTGCACAAACACAATGCATTAATCAAGAGCAGAAAGATACACATAACAAAATTGACCTTAAATTTGTATCAATAAATCAGGATCCATATCAATGCAAGCAGAATTCATCTCTATAGCATATCACCCTTTAAATATAAACAAACATTTATCAACAATCCTTAGGGAATTTGGACATTGTTCTCTATACGACCTCCTGCTGATTGGGGTGTTAATAATCAGGTCTTTCATGGGTTATCATGTGGGGTAGGTCCATGTCAGCCAGCAGTCCTGAAGCTCTTTGGATGATGGACCATCTGAGCCATTGCTTCAGGGGATCATATTTGTTTAAATCATATTAGACGGAAAAGAATCTACATGTTCTCCTCCTTTGTGGAAACAAAACAGAATATCCCTTTTAAAGCAACATATCCTTAGACCCAAATTTTGAAGTCACGATACCTTTAAAATATCTATGTTGGTTTAGCTTAACAGCCAAAACAATGAAATGTCTTTCTGTAGTTAGCTTATTCACAGTCAAAAATTTCAAAGAAAACACAATGATAAACATAATCCAGATTCTCTATTTATATTCTATCTTTAAATGGCTTATTTTCCATTATTTCTTTAAACTCTGTCTCTACTCCTTCATATTACTTTTACTGTATCTTCAAAGATTTTTTTAAACCATTTGCTTTTTTTAAATAACTGTCTATATTCTTTATCTCTCTCTCCCAAGCCAATATATATTTTGTAAACACACTGTGATCTGTACAGAGGTTTATTTTTGTTGTAATCTTTACTTTGTATCTGTAATCATTTTCTGAAAAGGAACAAATTTAAAATGGTAATCAGCTTGTTTGCAGCAGTCCTCGATGCTGGCTCTGCCTCTCTTGACCTTTCAATATGGCAGAAGTATGTTTACTACCAGCTCTGGGATGGCTGGGTGGGAGCCATGCTAATATATCAACTTTGCAAAGCACTGTGCAGCACATAAACACTTTTTGTCAGAGTGAAAGCTAAATCTACCCTGCAGCATGCTGCATGATCTGGAAATATCTGTGTGGCAGCAGGAATCTGCCATGCTCTCCTGCTGCGCATGCCTAGCAGACCCGATCTGGCTGGGTGCCCAAGCAGAGAGTGCTGAACTGTTGGCATGTTCTCAGCTACTTTCCTCCTAATCCTGAGTGTGTGAACAAGGACCCAAGCCCAAAGTGGGTAGCAGGCCATGTGTGTTAGCCCCAGTCATTCAGGCAACATTTTGTAGGCAGACATTGCTTGTTTGTTCCTCGCTCCCTGGACCCAAATGATAATACGGAAACCATCTTAATTGCATCACTGCTTGGCCTATTAGCTCAGGTTTCTTATTAACTGACTCTTACATCTTAAAGTAACCTATTTCTATTATTTTGTGTATTGTTACGAGGCTGTGGCTTATTGGGTAAAGTTCCAGTGTGTCCTGTTCCTTTGGTAGCTACATGGTGTCTCCCTGACTCCACCTTCTTTACTCCTCTATCTCTGCTTGGAATTCCCACCTTGTCCTATTCTGCCCTGCCATAATTTTGAAGTGTCTTCTTTATTAACCAATGGTAATAAAACACAGCATACAGAGGGGAATCCCGCACCATATGAGTAAATCACATAGAGATAATTAGGCATTTAAACTTATACTGATACAGCTGATTATTGCCGATGTGTTCTTTCAAGCCTACCAAGGAATATTTAAATATTTAATTTACACGTACGCAGTGCAGATCCAGTTACATCCACTCTCACTTGCTCCAGTTCCTCCTCCATCTTTTCCCAAACCTACATCCTTTGTTTATGTCACTTTGTAAATTCATTAAAAAAAAAGCAAAACAAGAAAAACAAAGCAAGTTTTGATGACCTCAGTATCCTGTGACCTCAGTACTGCATGTTTTGAACTTTGAGTTTGCCTCTTTGGTTACTTTCTCTTTATAAAGTGTGACAGTGTCACGTGAACAGGAGTGGGCACCCATTTCAATGTACCTGTCATCACCAGACGGGTCTAAGTCTTCACAGCCAACGATGTTTCTCTTTAGAAAACTTGTTCCACATTCTCATCACCTGCATCAAGGAAGGATCTAGTGCCCTGTGCTGTGGAACTTATTGATGACCTCTGGATCCATGCTGTCAAATTCTACGGTTTAGATTACCCTGAATTCCACTTTTCACCAGTAGAAGGTTTTCCTTAGATAGTGTTGAGCTGAGCCTGAAGCTACAAATAGAAGATTCTATGTAAGCAAAGTATGGGAAGAGATTTTCCTAGGCTTCAGGATCCGAGATGAACCTCTGTTGGTGCATTATAAATCATTGTATTTAAAAAAATGGTGGTTTAAATAATATATATAATTATATTCAATAGGTATATTCAATTAAATATGTGTGTGTCTATTCAATTGAAGGGTTAGTTATGTCCTAGTATATCTTGTTCAAAATATAAATCTATTCATTGGTTATGAAATTCAGTAATTTTGATAATTCATGAGATGAATCCTCTGTTATCGTGTTTGCTAAGCAGGACTCTACCAACTGAGCTTCAACTCTGCTTTACAACACCTGACATATTATTATAAAAACATTTTCTACTTAACAAGACAAATAATTTTAAATTATAAAACATTTTAAATTAGTTATTAGTTGAGTTACTAAGAAAATATGTTTTTTAATCATATACACAAATCTAGGACAGTGTTGATCAATATTGATTTATTTGAATTAATCCTGACCAACTTTGTACCCATTACCATAATTTTCTTTTGACAGAAATATATAGTTTACATTTGAATTAGATATAGTTTTGTTATGAATACTTTATACATTGAACATTTACAATAATATATATTCAACAAGCTGTAATTTAAATTACTTTTGTGGTACACCTTCAATTTTACAAAAGTTACGTTAAGTAACAGAGAGTAATAATAGGAAACAGAAAATGATTTTTCTTCTATAGTTTAAACACTAGAAGTGTATTGAGACATGCTATAATATGGTTTATTTTCTTTTTATGATTTGTAGAGCTTCTCCATAAAGTTTAGAAATAACTCATTATTGTAGTTTGAATGAAATATGCAATTTAAGTGGAGCAAGTAACAATTAAAGGTATTAGAGTGTTCTAAAATATTCTAGGGTAATGAAGCTGTAAAATTCTTATGTTGCTCACAATGTGAGGCTAGTTTCCTTGAGATGTGACAGACACCACACACATATTACAGTTATGGCTGTATTTCATTCTCTCTTGCTGTCAAAAAAGAAAAAATATAGGGGTTCTTATCGAGAGTAAGTAAAGATACTTCTGGGTATGAATAAAGTTAAATGCCATTTCAAGATAAGATGCAACCAATTCATCTTCACACCATAAATTCTACTTGTTCAGTACTCTGGCTGAATTTTATAGTCTTCAATCAAAAATGAACTTGGGACTTTTTGTGACACCAACCCCAGAGCACCTTACGATAGAAATATAAAAGTGTTCACCTAATGCTAAAACGAAAGAATAAAAATTTAAACTGAATTCATATAATGTTTAATGTTAGGGCATAGTGAGAAAACTTGCTAAATATAACATGTTATAGTTTTTGCAAATAGGATGTGTGCCTTTAATAGTCAATTTGAATGTATTAATGGATGAATTGGAGATGGATAAAACATACTTATGTGTCTCTCCGTAAAGGCATTTTCAGAGACAATTGAATCATAAGGGCTATGGTCTAAGCAATGGAATTATAACTTGATGTATTGAAAACAGTGACAATATTAATATGTGGATCCCAGTTGGCAAAAATATATCAGTAAGAAAACATGCCCTCCAGGACAATGTCTTAAACTGGCGGTAACATCACTTTCTCTGCTTCCTTGCTGCCATGGTGTGATTTACCCTGCTGCACCATGGGGTCCCAAATACAGTGGGCTTATACCTTTCCAATAATCAAATGAAGAAATACTTTCATCCTTTTAAGTAAATCTCATAGGTCAGGGCAATAAGGAAAACAACACATCCAATTTATTTCAGTAAATTTGATTAAATATACCGCAATAATTTGTCAAAGGTTTTTTAAAGAAGGACAAAATTATTTCAAAACCTGTTTTGTGATTTTATAACTTCAGTAGTTGCCAATTTATATATGAATTTATATACATAGAATAAATGCAAGTCTATATAAGAGTTTTGTGTTTGGATTATGCATACAAATGCAACATTCCATGATCACATATCCTCTGCCTTTTGACCAGTTATTGATTTATACAATGGCCTTATGCTACAAAAAAATAGCCTGCTTTGATGAATAGTGAAAGCTAGACTCTCTGTGTATATAAGAATAAATAAATAGATTACAGTTAGAAAACACTTTGATTTAGGAAGTGGCAGAAGCAGATTCTCCCTAGAGTCTAGGACATCTCCAACCAAAGGAATTTGGCTGTTATAGGTAAAGATTACCTCCTACTGAGTGAGCCTTAAGTCCAATTAGAAACCTACTGGTTACTCTGAGTTGTAACTACCATGATTGCCCCATTGCATATATATATTCTCATTCCCAGTATTTACACCTGGGTATGATTATGACTTGCTTTTCTCCCTTTGCTGTTTGCATAGCACCTTTCAATGCTAAGATAGTTGGTCATATTTTCCAAGTCCTTTATTCAGTGTGTGTTAAGCAATAGGCTCTTAAGTTCTGGTGGACAATGAAGAGCAATGATTCTAGGACTAGATAATAAAATATTGTTTTTAAGGCTAATCTCTTGGTGCTACCTTCTCAAAAAAAAGCAAGAGTTGTTGTTTGGTTGAAATGATAAGCACACTGTAATCTACAAAGCAATGGACTTTAATTAAAATATAATAAACTTCCTAAAGAATAGATTTTTAAACATTTTAAGTAGAACTTGTGTATAGGAAAGTGTGATATTTGATATCTGACAACAGAAATATTCTAATGTAACAGAATTGTGTAACATTTTGTGTTCTGGGACATTGATGGATACTTCAGCTAATTTCAAGAAAACAACAGTGTTTCAACTCAAAAGGATGCAGACAATGATTGTACAAATGAATTTTTCAGAATACAAAATGATACTATACATCTATAATCCTAACTGTGGAGATGGTAAAGTAGGAGCATATACCAACCTCTGAGGCAAGCCTGTACTATATAGCAATACACAGCTCAGGAAAAAGACAATTCCATCAATAAAAAGTAATCTATATTAAAGTAATAATTTAATAATTTAAGAAATGTTATCTTGCATTGTAGACAATTCTGAGCAAAACTGACTTTGAAACTTTGTGGTCTGTTTTTCAACATATCACTGCTTTTCAAGGAAAATTAAATATATGCAGATACTGACAGTTAATGGATCTATATTTCTCTAGCTTGTCAACATTTAAAACAGTTTTGGATAAAGTGAACTACTCTATTCAATTAAGAACATTATTAGCAGCAGAAGCAAGTGGACAGTTTTGAAAAGTCACTTGGATAGAATAGGAAAATTGTGTCATTTTGTAATTTTATGCTTAAATACATAAAATAATTAACATTTTCCAATAAAAATAGAAGGCATTTCTAGAAGATGTTATATTTACAATTTAATTGCTAATGGCATCAATAAAGTATCTCATACTCACATCATATATTATTAAATAGAAAAAGAAACAGTTCAAACCATGAATATGACAATGAACAGACTTGCATTGATATTTTTAAAAAGTCTAAGAAAGCAAAAATTCTTGCAAAGCATGCACCAACAAAATATTCTTATGAGAGGAAGAAAATGCCCTTGATTATCCAATATCATTATTATCCCAGAAAACATACATCAAGTGACATTAACTTAAAAGGCTGTGTTTATTTATTTATGAATATGTAAAAAATAAACGTTAGAGAAAAAGAGGCCATGAATTTGAAAGAGAGCAAGGTGCATTACATAGGAGGGTTTTGAGGGAGAGCAGAGAAAGAAAGGATGACAGAATCATAATCTCCAAAAAATGGTTAAAAAACAAAGCACAACTTTGAAATGATCCTCCATTCCACAATGTCTAAAACAAAAACCAAGACAAATGCAAGGATTGGAAAAGATATGACATCATTGATCCCTCTTAGTCTCCGTGTTACTATAATCAAATGGAAAATTTCCATCTATAAAAAACAACTATGTGTACCATGCAACCAAGCATTCAACACCTATGAAAATACCTATATGTCCCCAAAGTATCTACACACGCGCACACACACACACACACACACACACACACACACACACACCGAGTAATTTAATAGCAACTCCACCTTACACAAAATGTAGAAATTATCCACATGCTTCTACAGAAAACAATGAACTTAGAAGTCAGGATGTATTTAGAAAATTGAATATATTCTACCTGATATTCTATATTTACATCTATATGCAGTTATATGGTCAGATATCATTTATGAATTATTGAATTATGGTTGCCAGACACAAAATTGGGTGAAACTAATATCAGATCAGATGATCAGATCAGATGCACGAATGGAAATTTGGGTTCAAGACTTTGTATCTGAATGCTAGTTATAGAGAAGTGCTTGCTGAGATATGCTTTGATATTGTGCCTACACACGTATGGGTATGTGTATGAATGTGATACAGATTTAACAAATGCCATCTGAGCCAATATGTCTAATACTCATATTTTAACTCCTGTCATCTGACTTGTTTTACAATATTCCCAGGATCCCAAGCCCTGGATACAATGACAATCATTCTTTAATAAGAAAGGATAACTAAATTGGGGGAAGAATTGCTATTTTGGTATTTTTCAGATGATGATTGAAATTGTTGCAATTTACTTTAAATCTAAATATCATTAGGATCTATTTCAACTCAGATAATGAAAGATGTAAAGCATGAATTACATGCCATACTTACAACTTCATAAAGATTAATTAATCATTGTTGATTTTAATTTGATTCCCATTGAATGTTGAATTCTATGTTTCTTTTACACTATAAGTGTTAAATTGATATTTTAAAGACAGCAAAAACATAAATCAAGCATCATGTTTGGGAATCACAAGTACTTCTATTTCTTTCATGAGTAGAGCTAAAAATGTAATAGTCAATGTGAAATTAGCTTATTTTTCTACATGCTAGCTGAAAAGCATGTATTAAATGTATTGAAAAGATTCTTATTAAACGGACCCTACTCTCTCATTACTTATTTACATTGTTTTATGTAACCTCCACTAATATATTAGGTTTCAAATAAATGCTAGGACAGAAAGAAGCTTGTAATAAATTTTCCTTAGAGTCATTTTTGTGTATCAGAAGAATGATTGATAAGTGCTTATATGTTTTATATTCAGCTCTATGAGTCACTCCAGTAACAAGAGCAAACAGCTGGAGCTTGTGAGCTCCCAGCTGGTAATCACTGAACAAAATGGTAGACAGCATTTGAGTGTCTGTGGTGAAGGCAGACTGGCTGCAAGAATTTACTGTTATGCCCCTAGGAAGTACTCTTTTCATATATTTAAATAGGTCCAGTATTATAATTCTCTACCTGGCAGCTGGATGTCACTCTTTGTTGGTTATTGTTTGCTTGTTTCTGTTTTTCAAGACAGGGTTTTTCTGTATAGCTCTGGTTGTTCTGGAGTGAAATCTGGAGACCAAGGTGGCCTCAGATTCAGAGACCTACCTGCCTTTGCCTCCCATGTGCTGTTATTAAAGGAGTGCACCAAACCTGCTGGGCTAGACACCACTCTTAAGTGATGCATTACATAGCATTTTATATAGCATTATTCAGAGTAGGAATTAACTCTGTACATTGTTTTTTATTTAAACTGAACCTATGTGTGTTTTGTGTATTGAAGATATACTAAATATTTATTTCCTTGAAAACTGGAACAGAGACAAAAGTTTTGCTTTTCTTTTTAATCAACAAAACTTTAATCTAGTTTGTCATCACTTATTTTCAAAATATCAACAAGTGAATCAATATTCCTGTCATTCCATTATATCAGACTTTACTATTAGTTACTATTGATCAGATTTCCATTAAAGTAATAATTTTAGAATGGTTATTTTAATAGAGAACTGGAAACATTAAATCATAATGAAAGAAATATCCAGTGGATTATAACTAGTAATTGCAATTTTAGAGAACTGATAAAGGTGTTTGTGGTAATTGCTTTTTATTATGTAAAATAAATATAAAATTATAGGGTGGTATGAGCACAGGCATTCTGTAGTAGTTGAAAATATTGTTCCCAGAAGACACAGAGTTTTACACAAAATCACAGGGCCAGGTATAGAATAACTTCTTATGAAGTATTGTCTCAAGTGCCTGAGAGACACTCAAAACAGTGCAGACTTTTCCCATTATTCTTGGTTATGAACCAGAACTAGATGGTAAGGCAGTTTTACTTAAAACAAACATATGCATTAGATACAATACAAAAAGAAATCAAGATGGACTTGAGGTGGAAACTCACTCCTGGGTGGGTAGCATTTATAATACTGGAAACCTCTAAAAAAGCTTCTGGGGAAGAAAAACTCGTCAATGCAATTTCCCATTTGACTACTTTGTGTTTAAGGATGGCAAAGCGGAAGGCAAGATGCATTCAACCACTGTAAATGTGGCATGACTGTCATAGGTAAAACAAATTATTTTCTGGCCTGTTCCATGAGAGTCAACATAGGCTTGGTACCGCAAATCTGGTAAAAGGCCAATGTCTGGAGAGATCCTTAGAGGACAATGTACTATTGATACTTTGTTACATGAATGGGTATCAAAATCTCTTCCTAAAAGTTTACATTTAAGTAATACCATTTTTCAGCCTAGGTCGGAGAAGAGTCTTGAAGAGAAAAGCAACTAATACATCAAATGTAGAGACTCACAAATGGTCAAAGTGTAAGTGGCTATCGGGTGCTCAACCGTAAATGGGATAGCTATATCACCTTCAGCAAAGCTCAGGGAAATACAGTAGAAGATACCTATAAAGGCTACAAAAGTCGAAGGATTAGGAAAGATATGAATCACTGTCTTCTGTACATGAATGAGGAGTTAAAACATGAACACACAATAGATGTGCACAAGACCTGATCCAAACAAAGCAAAACAATACAAACAACAAACAGGGATGCCGGAGATGGATAGTTGGGAATAAGGCATTCAGCAAGAGTGGAAATGGGATAAGAGAGGGCAATGCGGGGTAAATGCTGGATACAGATGCTGGAACTTTACCTGGGCTATGCAGCTGGGACCGAACAAGAGGCCTCCATACAACACAACAGGCAGAATATTAAATAGTCCTTCCTATTATCATCCTGCAGGAGAAAAGTCATATAGTCATTTATCCAATAATGAAACACATGGTAAACAAAATAACGACTGTTAATTGGATGCCTTACAAAAGTGCTTACATTAAAATGCAGTTCTAGATATGTAGCAAGACAAGTGAAGAGAGAAGGCACCAGCGGCTTTATGTTCCTTTCTTCCTCACCTCTATCCTACTGTGCTTTAGGTTCAATGATATTTCTTTCATAAGGAGATTCTGGATGTTACTGTATGGAAAAGCAAGCCCACGTAGACCGGTACTCAGTTAATGAGCAACTGCGATACGAATACCTAGTAAGCATGTATAACAGACATTCCAGTTGGATATCCGAGCTTGGTTTCCAAAGGATTGCTTTGTAGATGAAATGCTTGAAAGTTTGCCATCTTTTTTCTCTGCTGTAGTTCAGAAAGAATAGACAGAGGGATAATGGCATAATTTTAGACAGTAATTCAAGTCAAGTGTCACCTGAATATTTCTGGGGGAAAAGGCATTTTTAGCTGGAACAGAGATGTAAGTTATTTGTAAACATCTTTCCATATTCCAAGCTCATGATGTTTAAACTGTTACTGGAAGGTAAAGTGGAAATATTAAAAATGTTGGCATTTAAAGCTTAAGAGAGGATGTGAACTAATAACCCATTATTGAGCAGCTACCCAACACTAATGCTATTTTTTAAAAGAGTTTTGACATAGCAAAATAAGTGTAAAGCACTGGCATTTACATATCATGTTACTTGTAGTTAAAATGTTTTCAATTGCTACTTCTTAATTTTTCATTTTAGAGGAACGAATTTGATTCACCAACTTAAATGTCTTCTTATAGTCCCAGGTACTATAAATCATGAAATTGTCATATCAACAAAGTTTGCTTTTTGAAGTATTGTGAAAAAAATCTTTTTTATTTCCCCATCTATAATTTGCATATTTCATTTTTCTGTGGACTCTATGATTCTCTATTGATTTAAGTCCAGAGAACTTAGAGTCAATATATCTCTATTTTTAGTCCAATCTAAAGTTAGATTTCTATTCATTAGACCTAGATTAGTATTATTTAGTGGACATTAAGTATGATATCTGATATCATATCATTTATTTAATCTTTTCACAGAGCACTTGACAATGTACTGTCCACTGCGAAAGGCTTCCCTGGATCAAACCATTATAAGTTAGTAGTTCAGACCTTCTGTTCATCATAATTCACTTGCATTCATTTTACCTCTGGCAGATAATGTTGAAATTTGACCTCCTCTGCCTTAGAATATAGTTATCATCATTAAAATAAATGAAGCCTTTTCAATGCAAGCACTTCTCTATCATACCCTTGCTTTCAAAGAGAAATAACTATAATGATGATTCAAATATAACAGGTTTTCTCTTCGTTAATGTATTCCTCAAGTCTTCCTTAATTTCTCAGAACATGGAGACCCTAGTGAAGGACAATTTGATTGTACAAGGGGTTTCAAGGAATAAATTAGGTGCAACCATCTCCTTTTGACATTTACCCACATTTTATTGTAAAGATATTACGAATCTTTGCTAAGAAAGTTCTCATTTTTTAATTCAACATGATCCAAACACCAGACAAAGCCTTCTCATGCTTTAACTAGATGACCAAACCATTGACTTCGATGGAACCAGAGAACTTCTTATGACCAAGTTAGCATCATAGTGACCTCAGAGTTCACTGTATGGCCTGTTAGACTGCTCCAGTATTTCCAGAATTTCCCAAAAGTTGGGGGATTTGTTTCTAGTGGAATCTGAAATATACATGAGTGTTTAATTTTTATGTCTGAGATATTCATCTCAAAGAAGGACTCAGAGCATATATTTGTGTATTATCCTTGATTTCTTTAGGCCCCAAATCAGAGACGGAGTTTGCTGTATCAGAGTTTGGCATGTGACCACCAAAAGATTTATAAAATTACTTATTTTAAACATGAAGATTTATAGAACCCAGGATGATGAAAGTTTTAACTCTGTGGTCACTTTGTTACTTACTACTGTTCATCCTGTTGCCACATAGAAGATATGAGATCACTTAAATTCATTTGATAACCAACACCAAGATTCACTAGCTCTTGTAGCTAAGCTTCGTGCAGATATTCCTCTAAGAAGAGTTTCAGAAACCATATCATCCAAACAGGTTTTGAAAGAATTCAAACAACTGCACTTCATTAAATACATAAATAAAGTAAAGCAATACAAAATTATGTCATGACCACTACTCATAATTTATCAACTGACTAAGACCCATATAAGGTAATCCCAAAATTGCTGACATGACAATTGCTCCTGTCAGGCCACCATCAGAGAGTAGCAGCCATGTCCCTGCCTGTACTCCATGCCTATAGACCTTAACAGAGGTCACAAAGTAGTGAACAGTTTCATCAAGCTGAAACAGATCTGAGCCAAAGGTGTCTCAACAAGCACACCAAAATCATATAGAGCATGATCTGGGAGATATGTGATATCACCCTATAAACCACATGCATGGAGCTTTCAAGGTATCAAAGAACAAGTGTGAGAGCAAGTTCATGAAAAAAAGGATCAGGTCAAATATCATAAGAGAGCAAGTTCATGAAAAAAAGGATCATCAGGTCAAATATCATAAGAGAGCAAGTTCATGAAAAAAAGGATCAGGTCAAATATCATAAGAGAGCAAGTTCATGAAAAAAATGATCAGGTCAAATATCATAAGAGAGCAAGTTCATGAATAAAAGGATCAGGTCAAATATCCATGCCAAGACAAAGTAGAGGAGTTGAGTGATGTGCTGGCAGCCATGAGGAAGGCTACTGTCAAGAATGATTGGATTCCTTAATAAACATTTATCGAAGGAGAAGAAGAAGAAGGAGAAGAAGAAGAAGAAGAAGAAGAAGAAGAAGAA
>LOEQ01009598.1:0-43154 GCA_001685075.1 Bramus lutescens
TGGGAGGAATGGGCTTCCTTCTTCCCAGAATTCTCCTGTTCTCCTCACCCCACCTCTACTTCCTGTCTGGTTGACCCGCCTATACTTCCTGCCTGGCCAATCAGCGTTTATTTAAAATATGATTAACAGAATACAGACATTTCTCCCACAGCATAACTTCAGCTACACTGAACTTTATAGAATAGAAAAGTGGGAAGTACACTTGACCGCATTGGCAGAGATCACTTCCTAAATATAACCCTAGCAGCACAGACATTGAGAGAAACAATGAATAAATGGGACATCTTGATGAAACTTAACTTCTGTTGTGTGTGTGTGTGTGTATTGAAAGGTGTATATGAAGACAGTATATGCATCTTGTAGTAAACCCTGAAGAAACGTGGCAAGAGGATTATAAAAGTATCTATAAAAGTTTTTGAGAGATACATTTATAAATATGCATATAAGAGATTCTTATGTTTTTATCATATACAAGTTTATCACCATCTCATTGGCTCATCTAAAACTCTTAATTCTAGAACCAGAGCACAGGGTGATTTAAGGATTTACAGAAGTCAAAAATGCAAAAAATAGCTAAATAAGAATCTCTAACTAAACATATCCAAGATTAATACAAAAAAAAAGCAAAAGTGAAACATCACTATATTATTTTAGCATTTTAAGTACAAAGTGAATAAAATGTAATTTTCACTTATTATCAATATGTGTTCCTCACTTCACACTGAGATATAAAAATTTTACAGGAAAATCTACTTGCCCAATATAAGTTGGAACAGTGTGAATTTGTCACACTGGCATGGAAGGTTTAAGTTTAGTATATATTTGTAAATATTATCTTCTGTGTAACAATAAGAGGGGTAAAGTTTCTATAATAGCATGCTTTTAATAGCTCATATTTTACCCTGAGTGAGGAGAAGCAATAAAAAACTGGATGTTTCATGAAAATCTCATGAGAAAATAAAATAGTAGAAAAAATTTCCAGCTTTGTATTTTTACACAACCACTGCAAACAAACACAGAAACTGTGTGAATAGAGACTGAGAGAAAAGAAGAGAATATATCTATATCTATATCTATATATATAAATCTTAGATCCTAGACAAAAGTCTACTCTATTTGTATTTGTTTGGTTTGTTGTTGTTGTTGTTTGGTTGATTTTTTTTCTTTAATTTGGAATTTCTATTTACATCATGAGATTTATCATTTAGTTTGTCTTTTTTAGCTTTGGCAGCTTTCAATAATAATTGAAAGCTAACATCATCTTAAAGACCAATAATTGATATCATGATATTTAATATTATGTGCCAACTTTGATAAATCATTTGATCAAACACCCATCTAAGAGTTATAGTGAGTAAAGTTTTCCAACTACATTAACATCCAACCACCAAACTTTGATCAGATTATCTTCCATATGTGAAACTCATATAATCAATTTGAAAGCTTTAAGTCCAGAAGACTGGAGTCAAATAGCAATGGAACTTCTTTTTCCAGAATAGAACCTAGCTTTATCTGTGGAAACACACTTTTCAGTCTCATGTCTACAGATTTTGGATTACCACATTTCCCAATTGCATGAGCCAATTTCTTAAAACCCTACCCTAGTTCTTTCATACACTTATAATAAAATTTAGTTTTACTGGAGAGACTTGCAAGTTATCTACAAAAGTCTCAACAAGAACTATGAAAAACAACTTATATCACATTCTGAATGGCACTTAAATAACACTTATTTTGGCAAGCAGTTTACTATACAAATACTCTACATATATATTTTACAGAAAGAAGTATTTTTTGAGAATTTCTCAGTACCACTCCCTGAGGATGGATCTTGAGAGCTGTCAGGCTCAGTAGTGTTCATCATAATTTTCCAATGATGAAGCATAACCTTGAAAGCAGTTATGGCTCAGTTATTTAGATATTTATGAATCAAAGTTTTACACCTCAAACTTTGAAGTAAAATTGGTAATTGGTAAGGAATGTAGAGAGAACCATAATGTAACCCAAAGCATCCCACAATTGCTCAAACATTTCTGTTTATGTTTCTGACATTTGGAAGCCAGGAGGACCTAAAAAAATAAATTTTAATAAACAAAAATGCAGGAAAAACAGCTTAAGGTATAAGGCAATAAAGAGTAGAATAGAGATTCAACATGTCTTTCTCTAGGTTCTAGCTAGATAAATCTGCCCAGTTCTCAATTCTAGGCCCCCACTTAACCTCTGAGCTAGCTAAGGTCCCCCCGTATCCAGTATCATGACATTAGTTCAGCCCTTGTTGGTATTGAAACCACTCTTCAGATTGTGCAAGACATGCCCAACTGCCCCAATCCTAAAGCCTCACCCAAATAACATCTACTTTTATACCGAGATAGACTGTGAATATTCTCCTCTAGGCTTTAATCCGGTGGGCATGTCTGGCCATCTCCTCCTCCTCACACCCTTCCCAAACCCTCACATCTACTCCTACACTTGAGGCTTGGAACATTATGCTCTTCCCAAACACCAGCAGTGTTTCCTGAGTCTGCCTGACTTCATCTAAGTTGTTTCAATCTCTAGGCCCATCCCATTCATATATCCTCTCTTCTGTCACAGCCCCCATTTTCTATTGTAGACACATTGTAGACGGGTACCAGGTTCTTGTGCTCACAGATAGCACTAAAAAAATCAGGAATGTTATACAGATGGATTTTTCTCTATAATGAAAGTGGTTCACAGATGTTTTCCATCCAGGAGGCTGGCTGTGGACGTTATTCTTTCAATGCTATTCTGTAGAATCAGGTGTCACCTGAATCTCCAAGAGAGCTGAGCATTGCTTCTTAGTCAATAGATCCCATTCTTATGAAAGAGTCCCTGTAACGGGAGGGCCCGCTTGTTTGTCCTGGCCTCCTGGCTTGCTTAGCCCCAAAATAACCACACAGAAATTGTATTAATTAAATTACTGTTTGCTTCATCAGCTCTAACTTCTTATTGGCTAACTCTTACATATTAATTTAACCCCTTTTTATTAATCTCTATATCATCACGAGGTCGTGGCTTACCAGCAAAGTCTTAGCATGTCTATCTCCGGCCGCAGGTCTATGGCATCTCCTGACTCCTCTCTTCCTCTCAGAATTCAGTTCTGTCTTCTCTGCCTACCTAAGTTCTGCCCTATCAGGCCAAGGCAGTGTTTTTATTCATTAACCAATACAACCAGCACACAGAGGGGATACCCACACCAAGGCCCCTCTTACTTTGCAAAAGTATTCACCATTATGCTTATCACAAACTCTTCCTCCTTAGACTCTTATTCTGAGCATTGCTTCTCAGTGAGTAGAGCCTGTTTTTGTGGAAGAAGTCACAGGTACTTTGCAAAGGAGTTTCAATAGTTTCCTGCCTTAAGCTTTGCTGTGATAACTGTCACAAAGAAACTTTTTTCCAAATTGGTTCTGTGCTTAAACATGTCAAAAATAAACTGTCCAGGGTTAGATTCTAGAAGTTTGAACCACCTCCAGCTAAGTCGTGCTGAACAAAATTATGCTGTATTGGATTTCCTTCTTGCCTCTGGTGGATCATTTCTCTGCCAGCAGTAGTGACTGCAGGGTCCCCACAACACAGAACTGACAAAAATAGTACCCATGTCAGTATCTTTCCACAAAAGCACAAGCAAAATAAGATGTGAAGCCGGTATACCCGCTAAAACGTGTATGTAGTCATCTTTGTGAATGAGACTTACCTTGATGAACTCTAGACACAGGATTTTAAAGAGCAATCATAAATGTCATCACCGAGTTTAAGGAGTTTATAAAAGATACAATGAAACACCTCAATGAAATTGAGTAGCAAGAACTTACAGGAAATAGCCACCTGAATGAGGTATAACGATTGACATCACAAAGCTGATGGAAATGTTGAAGACAGTTCAGGACTCGAAAATGGACTTCCATAAAGAGGTAGAAACATTAAGCAAGACTCCCACTGAAATTAAGATAGAATTGAAAAGCTCAATACCCCTAATAGATACCTCTGAAGAAAGCATTAGAATTGGAATGAATCAAGTAGAAGTCAGAATATCAGGGTTAGAAGATAAAGTAAAGGATCTAGACCAAATAATCAAGATATATGATTTTTTTAAACTATAGCAGTAGAGCCTAAGGAATCAGTTATGTATTAGGTTGAAGGAAATCTTTGCAACTGATAAAGACATATGATATAGTCTATCTTTCACTTATGCTACAGTTTTGTAAATATGCTTATATTCCCCACAGTATTTAAGAGTAAGTACCAATGTTTAATAAGAGTTCTAATTACCTTCAGACCTTATTCTACATTTATTATCATGTCATTTGGTTATTTTACATCCAGACTTTAACTTCGGTCTTAATAATCTGTTCTTCTCAAATTTAGTTGAGTTAAGGATATTGTTGCTACCCTATTAAGTTCTAAATGTAGACTCATATTAGAAATATTATAGCATTTTATTCTTAATTGTCCCCATATACACAAACATGGCATTTCCTGAATTAAGCATTAATTTGTTACCATTAGATGTTTTCTTTGATGAGCTTTGTTTGAAATAGTTTCTGCTATGAGTCAGTTATTATGTTTAGTAGAAGCTCTAAGTGATAAATTAAAGTACTTTATATTTAGTTTATTTGCTATTTGCATCTTTTCTGCTATACGTAAGTTGAGACTTTATTTTACACTGCTCTTTCATATAAAAATCCGACGTTAGTTTTTCCTTAGACTCAAGACAAGTATTAGGAATCACTCATAAATGATTCAGTTATTTCCCCTCCTTGTCCATTTTACTCTTAGAAATTTGGCTTATAAGCTATGAGAAGTTTAAATACAATGAGATAAATTAACAAAATTATTGTCAGTTGCTGTGAGTCTACATGTTACTTGAATCAGCTTCCATGTTTATGCTTGATTTTTATTTTCTGAAAACTAAGTGTAAGTCTATTGTCAAAGAGTTTGAAGGAATAAACTTATATAAATATATCACTTGGGAATGAATATAGAGTTAGTAATTTCATGATGTAATAGATTGGTACCCATATGTTCACCCATGTTCTATTTATTCAAGATCTTTAAGTGAACCATCTAGAAAGACACCCCATGAAGGACAGTGATAGAAAAAAGTCTAAATCATCATTGAAAGTGTTTTGGAACCCATAAACACACATTTGACAATGGCTTCTCATTGTATATATCTCTATGTTCTATAAAAGAAAATATGATACTTAAAAAATTGGTGCCTGGAAACTAAATAACTGTGCAGAGTACTGTGACACAATTTACATGCTGCTTTTTCTCTAAATCTGTTTTTGAAAATAATATCAAGACTTAGCATTTCTCAGATTTATCATAATTATTGCTCCTCTAAGAAACTTTTGGATATTTATACTGAAATTTGCTATGTATTTCATTATACACACTGTATGTTTGTGTACTGTTTGTATGTCTAGAATTTATAGATTAAAAGAGCAAGAGTCTTTCTATCTCCCAGGGAACATTACCACTTACTATTCAAATACTTGAAATATCTTTAAACATAAAAGTTCAATTTTGCAGAGTACCAAGTATATTCATGTCTATTAAAAACAGAAAGAGAGGGAGGACAGTAAATACTATTTATATTTTAAAAATTAAATAATCAAATAAAATACTTTAGTCTACACAAGGCTATAAGATTTATACAAGTGGACTTTTTTTTTTGGAACAAGCTCCCATATAACCCAAGGTTGTATTGAACCCACAAAACAGCAGAAAAGGATGTTGAACTTCTGACACTTTTTTCTCTATATCCTCCCAACACTGGCATATAACATCAACATACCATGTGTCAGGAATGAATTCCTATAACATGTGGTTGTACTCAGAATGACATGTAGAAGGCCAAAACACCTAATACTGAAAGTTAAAGCTCTTATTTTTCTGTTAATTTTTTCCAAGTAATGCTATGTTCCAACTGGGCTATGAAAATCGATGCTGGGTGGTACCGAATTGATATATGCATATGTTTAGTATTTGTGGTCCAGATTTCTTCCAAGAAAATCTCTTTGGCTCTACACCCACAAGAAAGGAAAGGAGAGGAGATCAGAGTTAAAGAAAGAAGAACATTACTATCAATTCTGACTGAAAAAAAAAGTCACATGAAACATGCAGGAAGATGGCAATTATCTTATGTTGCAAAAATCATGTTTCTGCTATACCAAAACTCTAAGATAGACAGGTTGTGGTTGTATCATTAGTTGGAAACTCCTTTGCTTTGGAGTCAGAAGTAATCTCTTTCGATGAAGCAAACTGAGCGCAGGGAGACCTCGACACAGCGCTTGCTTAGGAAAATGATCATTTAAAGAAAGTCGCAAAGTTTCTGTCACATGCAGAAACCCACATATAATCCAACAAAGCTTGAATATTAGTTTTCATGTTTGTGCTAATTCTGGAAATGAATCAGCTTTCAGATGTGAAAGAGCAGTCGAGCCTGCATTTAATTTCACCTCTTTGTGTACTTTTTGTTAAAATAATTTCAGAAATTATCAGTAATTTCAGATTCTGTTGACATGACTTGCTGAGACATTTAACAAAGTTTCTGTATATCATTAAGTGGAGTCATTCTCAATGCTGAGTTAAATTTCTGATGTTTAATAATTAAAGCTATTTTTACTGTATGCATACTGATGGAATTTAATGGGAATCAATAAAATTATCAGTGCAAGAGTCACCCATGATAAACTAGAACTTCAGTCCTTAATATTCATATCAAGCCCAGTAGTAAAGATTACATGTGGGCCAGTACTAGAAACTGACATTGGACCTTGCCCTGTTCTGATGGGCTTTGCAAATTGTGTGGAGAGGCCATCCTTTCCTGTACCTCTGATAGATTTAGGAGAACGAAGGGCAGTGACCATGGTCAAGGCAGAGCATGAAATGACCATAAAGGAGCAAGCCAAGTTCACAAGTTCTCTTGTTCCTCACCTGTGTTCTGTTTTGCCTACATACCTGTCTCCAGCCTTCTGAGTCAAGCATTTGAGAAGAGTAGCGCTGTCATAAAAATTCTATGACAGAAACCCTTCATTTATGACAGGAATAAGTCCATAGAGAGCATGATTTAAGTTGACATGGCTTAAATTGAGACATATGTTTTTACGAAAATGACAGTTATGATACATATTAAGAATATAAATCTTTTACATATTAATTGTCCATTACATGCAGAAATAATTTTAACTCAAATTTACATTATAACTTCAGCTACTTGATAAATGGAGACATGTCTTAAAAAGAAAGCCCTTGGCTCATTTATTTCCTCAGACTTTCTGCCATCCAATGCTGCAGGTACAGAGTACTGCAGGAGAAACTAAAATGAACAAAGAGAAATGAAAAACCAAAGACTTTTGGGTGAATATTCTTTCATTTAAGTCCATGCTTCAGCTGTGTGAGGATACAATTCAGTGGTAGGGCACTTGCCTAGTATGCTTTTGGACATGGGTTGATCAACAACATCCAAAATAAATGAGTAAACGAATATGCAAACTAATAAATAAATAATACATAATAGTTGATATCTGATCATTATGACAGGTTTTATTAATCACTTAAAATAGAGGGACTCCATTATTTTCTTTGAAAACCGACTGAAACAAAGGTGATAATAAATTTTCAATTACTGAACCACTATGAGAAAAAGCATATATTTACATGGTTAAATATCCCAAAATATATTAGAGAGGGCATCAGGAGAGATGTTTCTAATAGACTTTGTACCAATCTGCTACCCTGAGGATTATTATAAACTTCCTAATAAGTACAAATAGAAACTTGGTTCCTGCTAGCTATATTTTGGTGAAGGTTCCTCTTTTGTTCATCTCTTTTAAAGTAATTAATTTAGCTGAGAAACAGCCTAGGCATATTCTTCCACCAGATTAAGATAATGAAAGCTATTTTTCCAAGTCAAGTCCCCATCTGATACTGATCTGGCTGGTTTCTCTGGCTTCTCTTAGAGATGAGTATGATTTTGAAATTTTCCTTCAAGTCTCTTGTCTGAAGTACAACAGAGTCATGAGATCTTTTAAAGTTCGTTCTTCAGTTATCTACAGTACTGCAGATCAAATCTGAGGCCTCACTCATGTTACTTAGCAAGGACGCAAACCACTGATATTATCCCTGCACCCTGTTTATATCCAAAGAGATACTAAAGGGAAAATTAAGTGAGACAATATTTCTGCAACAGTTTGCCTCAAAAGTAGGTTACCGCACAAGTCACAATAGCTTGGTTCCTCTGAGTCTTCCTTATTCTTGAAAAGTCAAATTGTGAGGGAATATATCCATGTATCAAGAAAGGATGTCCTAGACCACACTGTCACTTGCAATCTTCGCTGAAACAAAACCCAAATAATCACACAGAAACTACATTAATTGCAACACTGCTTTGCCTATTGATTCGGACTTCTTTTTAAGTAGCTCATACATCTTAAATTAACCCATTTTTCTTATATTTTACTAAGAAGCTCATGGTTTGTTACCTCTTGCTTCTTGGGGTGACTACATGGCCTTACTCTGCTTTCTTTCTCCCAGCAGTCAGTTTAGTTTTCCTCCCTATCTCTATTCTGCCCCACCATAGGCCAAAGCAGTTTCTTTATTAGCCAATGGTAATAAAACATCTTCATAGCATACAGAAGGGAATCCCACATCACTTTTCATCTTCCAGAGTGAGTTTATAGATGTTCTAGTATTTACATAATTAGAAGGAGTTAAGTTTCTCAGACATTAACTCTGGATCTTACTACTCTAATATCCTGGGAACTCTGTAGCATCTCTTTCTTAGGATCTTGCCATCATTCTGAATAAGAAAAAGAATGTTTTGTCAACACTCTGTCTAGAATCATGTGGAAAGTCCTGCAAACATATCATTAGTTATTTATACTACAGACAGAGTCTTGAACCTTGTTCCAATTAGGCTTTTTTTAAATTCAAAAACAAAAGTAAAAACAGAGGACAGGCATGGGGTAATTTAACTGTAATTCTACGACTCAGGAAACTGAAGTATGAAGTCTTCAGATTTGATGTCATTCCTGGACTATGTGTTAATTTTCAATCAACCATCAGCTCTGACATATTTTTATTTAAAAAAATTAATAAATAAAAGCAGAAATTAGAAAATATAAGTATAGAAAAGTTGAGAAATAAGCATATATTTATATACTTGCTTATAATATCTATCTACAGATATTATATATAGATATTTAATATCTATATCAGAAAGCCTCTGACGATGACAGTACTCATCACAAATCCAAGAAATGGTGACCAATTACTGTAGACAGGAACAATTTTAGATGCCCTTATTGGGTGATTCCAATATTATGGTGGTTCAGTGTTTATTGAGAATAAAAGATAATGCTGTTTAAATCCTAAATTGGATTTTGTAAAGTTGGCTGACTAGAAATCCTGTCTGCCTTGCTCTGTATTAACACACAGTGAGACCTCAATGCACATGTTTATTGAGCAAAAACAGTTGAACATATATTTATGCCCAACTTGTGGTTTATTAGGCATTGTTGGAAGCTCATTGTACAAACACAACACTAAATATCCAACAGTCATGATTATCTTTCAAAAGGAATAGTTATGTTTCAAAGGTTTGGTTGTGGAATTTGACATGAATGAGTCACAGAAAATCAATCAAGGGTATCTAAATCATAGTACTCTTTGCCTTTGAAAAGATATTGTAGAAAAGAATAACTTGTGAATAAGATTCCTACAAGCAAATTTAACATAATGTTAAAATTGGTGTTTTTACCACAATATAGAATGGTTTTCAAGTCCTTTCCTTTTGAAACTGAGGAGACTAATAATCAAATAAGATGCTCAGAAAGATTTCCCAAACTTATGTTTCAAATTGCAACTTGCTAATAATAGAGACTAATGTTGAGAAAGCCCAGTCTTAAGACTGGAGAGTAACATAAAACATGTAATCTTGTCCAGTGGCACATGCTGGCCAGAGATAGTTCAATAAAAGTAAATGAATATATATGAAAAATGTTCAGAGATAATTATGCTAGTTTTTCAGCCTAAATACCTTGGAATTTGCAAAGACAGCTCCTAGACAAAAGGGAGAGCACAGAAATTCAGTGCAATAGATTTCTCCATTGGAAGTGACAGGAACATCTCTCTCAATATTACTTAGCTAATGAAGGAATAGATCTGCTGCGAAGTTCCTAGGAGGCTCATTTTCTTGAGTACAGTAGTAAAAGTTAGCTGATGAATGACCTAAACTGCTTAATGTTTCTCCATATAACTTCAGAGCAGCAAAGCGTATCCAAGTGAGAACTGAAGAAGTTATCCTCCAGGGGCCCTGGTGTCCTTGTAGGTTGTCAGAGGCAATGAGCCAGTTTTATTTCAAATGGCTCCTTAAATGAACATTTATTTTGTGACAGTAACACGTTTTTGATTAACAGCTCTTTTTGACTAATTTGCTTCCCAAAACAGCCCAATAAATGAGTCACTTAAAACATAATTAAAAGCGTGTTATTGCTAGTAGTTAATACTGATTAAAACGGCATTAAGACAATTACCGTTGAAGGGAAGTAAGCACCCTATAGTCAGTACAGAATCTATCCTTACTCTTTCCAGGCCCCATATGCAGAAATTCTTGCATGGTAAAATCTAGAAAGTTCACACTTTTCATGTATAATCAAAATACGATTTCTTTTTTTTTCATAAGGACTATCCAGGTTTACAAATAGGTGTGCTGTTGAAGCACCTCCCCTACTTTGTGTGTGTGTGTGCATTCATGCATTTCACACATTAAAATCGCATTTCTAATATCCGTCAGCACTGATTCCGTCTGAAGGTAACTTACATATGGCTTCAAATCAATAAGGTATAAGCAAACCCTCCTTTCCCATTCTCTCCTTGCCGACACTCCCAGTCACCCTCAGTCTGAGAGACTGGGAAGCTGCGCTACTGTTGTAGACTCTGCTGATTTCGTGGTTTTCCTGTTGTTTCTCATTCAAAGCATCTTCTGTTGTGATGTGACAAAGAAAGAACAGGTTTAAATGGTTATTTATTGTATTTTCCAATGCGTATTTTAAAAGTTTGGAACTGTGGACTTTCGTATTACATATCAAACACTTGGTTGTATTTCTGTAACCACTGTGTATTGTATCAAAGAAGGACTTTTCTAAACATTACTGATAAACATAGCAAAATCATATGTTTTTTTTAAGATAATTTACTTGAAAATGAAAAATCACGAAGAGACTGTATTTTACACATGATGGTCTACTTGGTAGACATTTATTTTATGATCAATTTATGTATTTAAGCATAACCTCTCTTTTCAATATTCAGGTTGGCATAGGGTACAAGGTGTAAAAATTTTCATTTTTAGTGTTACAATAAATGATACTGCTTTAAAGAGGTGGGGTATGAAAGTCATGTTAAAATATCCATAACACACTGCAAAGGTAAAACCATGCCACCACCGATTGTTTCAGATTTCCATTTTGCACTGCCAGCCCCTGGATTGTCTCACAACATGACTGCATTCACCAAGTGCTCTGAACCCATGCATCCATTCAGACAACTTTAACTTCCTTAGCAGACACAGGCAAGGCCAGAAGCCAGTGTTGAGTTTGCAAGTCAATGTACACAATGTGTACTTCTTATGCAAATTAAACAATGAAAATGAAAAACAAAAACCTTACAGAGCATCGTGCAGTCCAAAATTTGGGAAAGGGCATAGGATTGTTTAAAAGGGGAAATGATGAAAAGTGTTCGTCAAATTTGATATCAATAACTACTTATCCTCTATTGCAACCTTCAGTCCATGGATTTTCTAAAGTGTTTCCTCTTTCTCATTTGTTAATCTTTTGCTCTATCATCAAAACTATGGTTCTATAATGCATATACAGTCATAGTGTGACTCCACTTAACATCGTTCCATTATTTATATCAATTTTTTGAAATTCTTTATTTTATAGATTCAAAATATATTTAGGTATTTTATTATGAGCATAGTACTCTGGGCTCTGAAGCTGTCTCACCAGCTAAACTGAAATGATTTTCCTTTTTCTTCATATATCTTAAACACTCAGCTATAGTGGTATGCCTGAAAGTTCTCTGGTTGAATTGCAATGCTAATTTTGAATTTCTGTTAAGCAACATACAATTTTAAGATAAGTATATCTCTTGAAAAATGAAATATACTTTGCTATATCACTAATATTGTTCATATATTCTTATTTTTACAACTATGAGTTGATTTTTGGATAGTTTATTGATTTATCAAATTCACTTATATTACTGGAATAACCAAAAGGACTTAATTCCTCCCATATAGCATGGAAAGAATTTATTGGAGAGCAGGAATGCATTTGTCTAGGCAGAAAGCTTAACATGGAAATCTTACTTTATTGCCTAATGTTTCAGTTTCTTCATTTGCCAATGAGGAGATAAAAATGAAAATAAAATAGTAGGTCACCGAATATGAGTAAAAGAATGTGGTGATTTAGAAATTATGTAGCAAGCTCCACTTGAGAGGGATATACTAAACTCAAAGGCAGCAACCAGTGTAATTGATCTTGATGTTTCCATAAATATAAGTGTGCATGAGTCTAAATGGTTTTGTCTTTTTTTCTCAAATGCTTCCTCTCTGTTCTAAGGCCCAAGACACTCACCTATGCAAAAGCTTTTATCAGATTGCCTGAAAATTCTTCCATCACAGCAAGCTAGACATGAGAGTACTCAGGGTAGCATTGCCCTACACTTGTGGTGTTACTTGCTTTGTAGGTTATTATGTTCCTGGTCATGGGGTCACAGGTCAGTGAGTGACCTTTTTATATAGCTATCTGTGCCTCTGAGTCTTCTGGTCAAGTCCTATTTCACTTCTCCCACACACCAAGAGTTGGAGACCTGTGAAACTTCTCAAACCCTCTGATCTTCCTGAGAATTTTCATTTCTCTTGGGTCTCTGAAAGGCAGATCATTGATTAAGCTTTTCTCAACAGTTCTTATCCATCTCATCAAAAGTTCTTAGCTAAATAAGTACTTACACGAAATAATTTGAGCAGCAGAGGATCAGTGAGTTTGCTGTTTGAGATTATTTCTCCTAGAAATATCAAAAGCCACACCTATGAAGTCTCACCAACATGACTGTCTAAACATAAGCTGAGCAGAGATGAAAACAGTACACATTGCCATGTAAATGAAAGTCCACAAGTCATCAACCCGACATAAAGAACAGCAAGCATAAAAGTAATGTTGAGAGTGGGAGAAATAGTCTCCATTAGGTAAGAACTTATCAATTGGTTGCCACAAACCAAACTGACAGCCGTGAAATCATATATAAAAACAACATTATATATATTGAGCATTATATTTATGAGTTTAAGAAAATGTATGTATAATGATACACATACATATGTGTATATTATAGATACATGTGTATGTATATGACATATAATATGTATCTTGGGAAGATGAATGTAATAACAATTAATAAAAAAGAGGTCACAAATTTTAAAGTAATCAATGAAGGGTCTATGG
The DNA here is from genome assembly GCA_001685075.1 of Bramus lutescens. Lineage (NCBI taxonomy): Eukaryota > Metazoa > Chordata > Mammalia > Rodentia > Cricetidae > Bramus > Bramus lutescens. Next base: position 13,533 of record LOEQ01009598.1, read on the forward strand.
GAGGGTTTGGAGAGGAAATGGAAGGAAAGGAAGGATGTAATCATATGATAATCTCAAAAAGTAAAGAAAATTTTTAATGGAAAAAGAGAAATTGAGAGAGAAAAAGAAGAGTCAGATAATATGAACCCTCAAAACAAAGAGTAGGATATAAAAACCAGAAAAAATTGGGTAACCAACTGTGATCTAATTAAACTTGAGGTCTGCTCAGTAGGAGCAGATTTATTCCTGATATTATAAACTTAACTGTGCCTGGAGATGACATAGACCTAAGAGAAAACCCTAAAAGTGTCATTTTCCTAAGTCAAGATAGCTTTCAAGTATATTTTAAATACCTATCCTTAAATACTGAGACGAGCATAGCTCTCAGCCCTTGTCAAAGCACTATGTTATTAGGAGATGGCAGCTATTAAATGATCCCCACCTGCTCAAAATGCAGAGAATACATTATTGTGGATTTCCCATTCCAAACTGGGATACAAACAAAGCCTATACCTATGACTCAGGGACAATTGCAGAAGTGGTATCGGAAAGACGGGAAGAGCCAGAACCAGAATACATCCTGGTATATAGTTTTTCTAGACATAACATGGATACTGATCCCATGAAATTCCTCAATACAGTTGCCCAAACCAAAGTAGCATAATGACACACAAGGAAACAAATCAGTGTAGATCAGGAGATTCTCACAAGGTCCTACCCTAGGATGAAGGGCAGTCAATGAAGGTAGTCAATGGTTTCTGAGAAAGGTAGATTATATACTCTCCAAAGGAAAGCCCTCTTATAGGTTATTAAGTCCCAAATGGTCAGCTCTAAGCCTTTGAACATAGTTTTAATACTAAAAAGACTAGGTAGGTGTATATGTATATATGTGTATATATGTGTGCGTATGATATATACTATATGTGTAATATATATAATATCTGTGTCTAATATAAATATTAGAGATATACAAAGGGAAAGAGAGAGACAGAAATGGAGACACAGATAAATAATAATAGAAAAAGAGGTCATGAGGTAGAAAAGGAGCGGGTGCCTGGAAAGGGTTGGAATGAGAAGAAAGGTGCACAAATGAAGCAAAACCAGTACTTTATATTAAATTCCGATCATGGACATGTCCCTCATTTCACTAGCCCTTTCACAAACACCTCAAATCAAGGTCAGTTGCCTTTAGGATACAATCCAGTTCTGAAACCTTTTGAAAGTATTGAAAAGTATAATTAATTAAATAACGGTCTTAAAAGGAATTGATTAAAAATAAATATATATGTATTCTCACCAGACAATGAAAAACAAGATTGTTTGAATTTTTTCAAAAAATGAAGTCTCAAGAATAGTTCCGTGTAAACTAACTCACAAATATGCCCGTTGCAGATCTGAAGACAATAAGCAGTTATTCAAAATATATTTTAATTTCTGAGATTTCATCATCAAAAGACTTTTTATTATTCTGAAATTAATATTCTCATGAGAGCCTAACAAGAGTTTTAAACATATGTGCATTTTCTCTTTCCCAAGTAATTCTTCTATCCAATGATATCTAAGGAACCAGTCATTCTCTGCCCTGTGAGAACACATAGCTGATAGCCCTCCCGTGAAGGCAATTGTCTTTGGCAATAGTGAAAACTCAAAAGACCTTTGTCTGCTTTTTAGTGATGGAACTAACTTGAAGAGAAATAATCCAGCTATCAAAGGTGAATCTGTTCCAAATTTAAGATTTATTGAACGAATAACTTCTCTGTAAGAGTCGGTGGTATTGGTGGGGAGTAGAAGCTTTACGTTTTTGAGATATCTGAGGATAAAGTACTGAAATTCAGGCAGATGCCACACTCATATCCTCAATTTTTCTAGCTTTCTCTTGTTGTCTTTCTTGTCACACTGTTAGTACAAGGCACAAAGAAGTCATTTGAACTATGGGACAGGACTCGTATGTTCAATCTGGGAAGAAGGGAAGGGGGATTGATTTCTTAAGAATTTTTCTAGACAAAGTACAAAAGAAAAATCTGGGGCAAATGTCAACTTTGCATCTCTTCAACTTCTGAGCAACATTGAAATGGAGCCACCATGTCAATTGTGATTCCTTTCATTCAAGAACTAACCCAGTATATTTCTTTAATTGGCTAAATGGGTGAGGGACTATGGAGCTTTGATAGATAATCATTCACAGAATTCCTGACAACTTTAATCAAAGAATTCTCTGCAACAGCTAGAAGAAATTTCCAAGTACTTTTTAGAGGATAATTGGGAAAATGATGCTTCCCCACAGGGTATTTCATGGATGTTGATTTTAGACCTTAACCAAATCAGCTTTACCATCTTTAAAATGACTATTCTAAAGAAGAACATGTGTGTGCATGTGTACATGCAGATACATGATGCACAACACACATGAAAATTTTCATGCTGGAAGATGAGTCAGTTTAATTTTCATTTCTTGAAAAATGTGAATTATTTATACAAATGAAAATTCTGCAAATAAATTTGATGTTACTGTATATTGGTTTGTGAAGCAGACTAAATTTAGAACAGGTAAAACAGTCAATCCAACTGCTATGTATATAAAACTATCACATTCCTTTTAATACACTGTTAGCTATGAATCTATGATGAACTAGGTGTGGAATTTAATCATGAATACAACCAAAATAATCTGTATGAAAAAACTAGACAGATAATTTTAATAATATCTTAAAAACCTCTGTTTTATCTCTATTCTGTTTTCTAATTTCTCACATTGGCATACTAGTTTTAAAAAATGAGTTCAAATTATCAAAGAGCCTGTAGAAGAATTGTATAATCTTTTCGAGTTATTTAAAATAGCCCATAAACACATAAACATTCAAGCAACATTAAATGAACCCAGCAAGTTATATTTATATATCCATATGATTTTATATGTGAGAAAAATAATTAAGAAGTCATGAATTTGAGAGTGAGCAGGAGGCAGAGAGTATAGGAAGGGGGGATCTTAGAGTGGAAATGGTGTAAATACAGTACTCATGTATGACATTCTTAAAATTCATATAATATATGTAAAAATAAAGACTTCTTAACTCATGATAAAGATTTGATGCGATTTTATTTCTTCCTCATTTGCTCATCATTCTCTAATCATTGATCATCATATCCATAAATATAGTTTCAATGCTTTTCTCTGCAATGCCTGTTACTTAGCCCAAATAATACCTATGTTCACTAAAATGAAATAATGTAAGTAAATCAATAACCAAGCATTAAATTATGTCTCATTTAATAAATATATTATCTTATCATAACTCAGATAAATAACAATTTCTTAGAGTTAGTCATTGTCAAACCTTGTCAAAAACACAAGCATACAACTGTTCTTAGATTATTCAGTTTTATGCTTTTTTTCTATAAAAAGTCACAAGTATATAACTTCACAGATGATGAAACTCACATTTATAAGTAGCCTGAAAATCAGACTCTAATTCTGATAACTCATTAAGAACCTTGCCCTTTCACTCACTGCAAAGTACCTTAAACTGGATTTCCTTGTACTGCTTTGGAAAGTATCACATTAGCTTAAGAATCAACATTTTCTCTAAAGTCAGTCTCATTTGGGTAGTGACTGATGCATGTATCTCATTCGAAATGATAATCTAATAATAGTCAAGTTTTTTGTATAAATTGTACATTGTTAGATTCCTATGGAGAAGTAATTTCTTAATACAGACACCAATGCCAAGTAATAAATAAGAAACAGATTCAATATTTTCCTTCAAAACAGGTCTACAAAACTAAGAACTGTTTCTTCTATGACTTTCAGACGAGGCCCATGGAAAGACATGCTGTTACAATGAATTTGTGGGAACAAGAGCAATGGACACACATTTAGCTATACTGAAATATATAGAAAGATTATTATGCCTATCACATGTATAGAACCATAGTTTGCTTTATGCATTAATCATGGCCATTTGTATGCATTTTTAAAAAATTTTTATTACCTAGACTTGGATAATTTTTTTACAAAACAGACACATAACAAACATACAAACATGTAAAAGCAAAATAAAAAGCACATTCCCATAAAGTCCTTGCACAGCAAAAAAATCCTTCATATATTTAAATCTGCTGTACTCTACATCTTTTTTATGTAAAACTTTACGGGGAACTGATGGTTGATCCCATCTGACTCAGCCATGTGATGCCTCTTAGGTTGGGCAGCTCTCACTCTGCTCTGTTTCCTGTCAGTGCTCTTCAACTATGGGTATGTGGGGCCAATTTGTTCCCTCTACAGAGAAAGGAGAGGGAGTGGTATTTAATTTAAGGTTTAATTTGCTAAAAAGGAGAACTATTTCATTGTAAATCCTGCAGGAGACTCTGAGGTTGGTGGAGTTGTCAGCCCTATGTGTTTTTGGCATCATTTGAGGTGTTAGTTAAGAGTATTGATTACTTTCCAAAACTCACTCACCTAATTGAATGAATGCTTAAATGCAAACATAATGCTACTCTTTAATCTGATCTCATCTTTTGTTTTGAGTGAAACATGATAGATTACATGAAGTTGCCATGTGAAATATGGGTAGAGTAGAAACAAAGATTAGATAATTTCCTAAGCATGAAATTCATAAAGGGGCAAAGCTTTACTTATGTTTTTATATCTTGATGAAAAAGGAGAGAAGAAATTCAATTAGTTTTGGTAGGGCAAACAGAGGACAAATTATAGGAAATTATTAACAGTGGAAATAATTTACGTTGAGGAGTATTTGCATAGAAAGTTAGATAATCTTTGATTTGAATGTGTATATATATTTATGAAGATAGATTTTTTATATTTTTATATTTATACTATATTTATAGTAGAGGGATTGGCAAATTATTACTGCTTTTATTTCATTGTATTAATGATTGAGAAAATGTTCTATAGGACAATGTATAGAAAGCAACAATAGATTGCTTGCTAACATCCACATTTCTTACATCCTTTTCAGTTACAAATACACATCCAAATACTAATTAAAATGGAGTACTTGTACTTGAAGTGCATTGCGTTGCTCCCAAGCTTGATGATATAGAACAACACAGAATGACTTCAAGATCATCTTATTTGGAGATACCCTTTTTGTACTTGCATTCCACTGTAGACATTTGTTTTTGTATGAGGTTTTAAACATAAATTGTTCTTCATTGTGACAGTATCTACATTATTATTTTTGTATTATTGTAGCTTTGATCCTTCTTTTTGAGTTCTTAATCTGCATAAATGCAATCAGGCATTCTATTTATTGATTGGTATTTCACAGAGGACTTTAATCATTAAGGATTTGTCAACTTGAAACTTGTTTTTCTCAGACATCTGATACTCTGAGCAAGCTTCTGTAGATATTGGTCCTCTAAACATCACTGTTATATATTCATAGATGAAAGTTTTTGTATTGTGAAGTATAGAGTATTGCCATTTCTCTATTTGGGCTACAGCCTTGGATGTGGTGGGGAGGTCCTGTGAGAGAAATCCAAAGCAGAAGAGCTCAGGAAGTTTCTTGTGACATGCACATTAGAGACAGATGAGAAGTTAAGAGAAGGAGGTAATAAGAGTCATGTTTTCAAAAGAAACTAAAATTTCTTGCTGGTATAGATCGTCTTTCTGAAGTTGGAAGTTTAGCTAGGTGGTGAATTGTCCTGAAGATAGTTTTTGTTTGTTCTAGGGCAATGCAGACCTGTCTTTAATGATGCTAATCCTATTAAAAATTACAGCCTCTCTTCCAGCACGTAACTTGGCTATAACTGTAAGCTTCCTATATTTTTCTCTCTAACCTGTACATTTTATATTTCTTTATGCCTCACTTCCAACTTTTCATTGTATTCCTGTATAACCATCTTAGTAATAAAAATCCCACATACGCAAGGTTATACAGTCTTAAATTGTCTGAGACAAAGAAATTAGTTCATTATTTTAAAATTAAGTTATTAGGACAAGATCAGGACGCAGTGAGATTATCTGCCAAAATATCACAGGACTCTCTCTACTTGTTAATGATGTCCTTGCTTACCGTTGAAACTTGTTGAGCTGACTCTGACAGCCAACATTTTTCTCAGTATTATTAGCATCCAGGCTTTTACTAGGATGGCCCCCAAGGTCTGCTTTCAATGATCAACTGCTTTTCTAGTCCAAATTTTCAAACTCTTCCTCATTCCTTTTAGAATCAAAACCAGTTTCTTTACAGAGAGCTCTACTCTTAGAACCAACTTATATATTAGTTAGATTTGTGTTGCTGTGCTAAGACACCACGAAAGAAGATGACTTAAGGAAGGAATAAGAAAAAGAGTTTATTTGAGCTTGCGGGTCCAGATAGGTCAGAGTCCATCACGGTGGGAGGAATAACACATGGCAAGAATGGCAGCAGTAGCAAGAAGCTGAGTGATCACATCTTTAATCACAAGAATGAAACAAAGAAAGCAAATTGAAAGTAAGTCAAGGCTATATATTCTCAATATCAACCCCCAGTGGCATACTTCTGCCAGAAAGACTGAAACTTCTAAAATAGCACCACCAACTAAGGACCAAATGTTGGAATGCTGAATGTACGGGGACATTCCTTATTCAAACCAGCACAGTTGATTTAACTGAGTGTGTATAACACTGGTACACTAATACAATAACAATAGTCAATAGTCCTTGGTGTTAGGTATGATATTTAAAAGAGTTATGCTTTGAATAAGCATCCCCAAGTCCCAGTGTTTAAATGATTGAACCCTAGCCAACAGCAGTGGAACTATTTTAAAGATAACACCTAGATGGAAGTCACTGATGCCCTGGATAATATTGCAGTCTTACCCAGTTCTCTCCTTACCCAGTTCCTCCATCATATTATGTGTCACTATAGGCTCCAAAGTAATGGGCCACCTTGTCGTGAATGGGAGTCTCCAATGTTAAGCCAAAAATAAACATGTCATCACTATAATTTGATTATCACATGTTTTCTGCTGCAGCAAGGGAAAGCTGAATCACAAAAGCTTTACTGAAAGACAATGCTTGTACAGAACACTTGTGGACCGAAGTAAAAACATAATAGGGGTAGAATTTCCCAACATGTCTTAACACTTCACTGAAAATGTATCAGGACCAAAGCAAAGCAAATTCCTTAATCACTATCACTAAAATCAAAGAAAGGAAAACAGAGAAACAACAAGTACTAAAATAATATATTATACAAACTTGAAATACACAGGTTACTCAACGAAGGTTGAAAATATTTGATCTTGTACATGATTAAAATACAGATTTAAAACTGTGAATTTTTAAAAATTCTCTCATCACCAGTAGATTATATGAGTTATTATGTTTTCATATATAGAGAGAAACTATTATACATTAATGGCTTTATTTTTCATTCACATAGTAGTAACTACTCAGAGATATACCTGGGTAATCTACCTTCACAGGTTCTCACCCCATAATTTTGCTCTTATACGCATACAAGGAAGTTTGGGAGGGTGAAAGATTACTCAGGAAAAATATTTGAATTGCAGCACATTGCTTTCTTACAGCCTTAATAGTGAGAATGAAAGTGCAGATTTCCAAGGACACAGAACACTTTTTTTCATTGACTCTTACCATGTAATTCCTCAGCTAGAGTCTCGTAGATTTTAGTTATTTACCTTTAGTTGTTTTGCTATAAAGCTACAGATCATTGTGCCATGTAAGACTCTGATTTCAATTTAAGCAGCTTGTATTAGTGTCTTAATTTGTTATATATATTATGCTTTATAATGCAATTGACCAAGGAAGGTTGTGGTGTTTTGTCTCATTTGTTAGCCAGAATAAATAAACAGCCCTTACTTTTCCAGACTCTTTGCCAACATTAAATTAATTTAAAGTGTGTTTCATTTTGTTCTGTACCCTGAATCTCTTGCCTTGCTGTTAATAATAATAATTACTCTTTCTTAGGTCTCTGATCAGCTAGTAAATTTCATCTGTTGATCAAACAAGGCAAATGGGATGAAACAGAAATCTTAGATACATTTACATTACTTAAAGCTCTACTATAAAACAGAATTCTTTCACCTTGGTTACTTTATACAGTTGTGAAATTATGAGCTCCATACAGCAGGGTTATAGAATATATCTTAGAAAAAATGAAAAGCTACAAGGTAAAAAGCATTGTCTTGTTTGCTGCCAAGGACATTAGGTAAATCAGAATTATCTTAAACATTTAAAACACTATAGTGCATAGGAGCAGTGTATAAAATACTACTTTGCATTATAAAAGGTTCTGGACACCTACAGTGCTAATTATAAAACAAAAGTAGTGTATCGAAAGCAAGAAAGTAGTTATTGTAACAGCCATTATTCTTTGCTATGACAAAATACCTATAAAAAAAACGTAGAGAAGGAGGGTTTATTCTGGCTCACAATTTAAGGGTTTATCCATCACATCAGGGAAGGTGTGGTGGTAAGCGCATTAGGTCATATTGTTTCAATAGTCAAGGACTATAGAGAAATATATACTGGTGCTAAGATTGCTACAAGACTTTTATATAACAGGGTCCTGTCCAAGGGATGGTACCACCCACATTCAGAGTGGATCTTCCCTCCTCAGTCAATTGTCTATGGAAATATCTTCATAAACATGGCCATGTTTATGTTTTCTATGTGACTCTAAATCTAGCCAAATTTACAATGGAAACAAACCACTGCAGCTCTATACATTGTCAACACATAATGATCCTTGTGGATGAATCTGAGAAAACACTTTCTCTGGTGATTGTTTCCAAGCAAGAAAACCATCCCTTTGATTTTCGATTTAAGGTTTCTCATTTAACACTTATCTATGTTTTCAAAAGTTGGAAAATTTAGTCGATCTGATCTTTCCATCTAGTACTTGTGCTACAGCCTCAATGTAAAACATTCTTTTTCTTCTTGATAATGGCAGTAATATCACACCCGCTTTCTCAGTAAACAGCTTGTTTACTTAAACTTGTCCACGTTATTTTCTTGTCCAGATTTCCCATTTTTGTATACTTCTGTTCCCTATTTTTTCTTGCTTGTTGTGGATCTGGAAAGGAGCTGTGAGTAGTAAGCATTGACCCTGCCTAAATATTATACCACCCTGAAATATCCTACATAAACAAATTACGTCTTTAATTCTGAATTCGGTCTCACTCACTTGTCTTCTCATAACACAGCAAGAACGTGGACATATTCTTTGCCATGATGTAACATGTTAACAGCTGAATTGTTGCTTCTTTCTCAAATTTCATGAATGGGAATGAATTATGGTCTTACCAATTCCAGAAGAATGACCATTAGGGTCTGTTATAAAATTCTATATTCTTGAGCTTCTGAAAAACTCTTCAACTTTGCTTCCACAGCCAGTCAACAAACCACACGATCATTTATCCCAGCAATATACCTACCTACTCAGCACCAATTTTCTGTACTAGTTTTATTTTTCATTTATGTGACAAAACAACAGACACAAGCAAGTTGAGGAAGGAATTGTTTATTTTGATTTGAAATCTGAAGATACAATTCAGATGACAAGACAGTTAAAGGCAAGAGTGTAAGGCACCACAGAGAGATGAATGCAAGTGTCCAGCTCCTTTCCTTTTTTACTTACTGTTCAGATGACAGAATGATCTGCATATTTATTGTGTCTCGTTCCTTTTCAGTTAACCTTTATTGGAAATACTTTCACAGACATGGCCAGAAGCATGTTTTCTAGATGTTTCTGAACTTAGTTAAATTGACCATGAAAATCTCTCACAGGAACTGATACAATCTGGATATTAGACCAATTGTGTGATACATTTTTATTCTGATATTATCCAAAACTGAAATTCACTCTTTACATAGACATGATAATACACAAGCCAACTTGCTGATCATTATAGAAACAAGATACAAAGATACACGGATTTGTAATTATGTGTTCTGCTTTTGCTGCAAAAGTGGTGGTTTTAAGGCCTCCCATTTCTCTATTGGAGATAGTCTCATTTTCAAGAGTTGCAACTTCTTCTGGTTATGCTTGTATTTTTCCTGTATGAGTCTTCAGTGTCCCATTTGGCTTAAATACTGATAATGTATAACTTTCTGAGGATATGCAAACAAACATCTGTTCACTCAAGACAGGATACCAAATGCAGAAGAAAGAAATTACTTCACTAAAGTTCAGGTTGGTAAACCAATAAGTTTAATAGGGCTACCTACAGGAGCAGTGATAATTCAAAGCAGCTCCACAGTAGGTGATGATTGATAAAAGTTGCATTCATGTCCATCTTTTATAAAGTGCCACCAAAGAAACTCCTATCAGCATTTTTTAAAAAAGTTTTCCTTGATAGCAAATTATGGAAATAGCTCCAAGAGTTGTATAACTTTCTAATATTACTTGGTCTAGTAGTTTTTGTTAGATTCTTAAATCATCTGATTCTCCTTTTAGGAGGGAATATTTCAATTTGGAGTAAAAATCTACACAACAATCAATCCATTCCTTTCACACTTGCATTTTTTCTACCTCTTTTGTGATGTTTGTGAGTCTTGGATGAAGAGGATACCTTTTCTATCAGCAACCAAGTATCGGGCCACCACAGGCCACTGCATAATAGCAACACTCACCTCATTTACTCTCAGCCTACGACTGGTTGTGAATCTCTGAAGTGACCACTGAGTTTTTTCCATGTCCAAGACTGATAGCAGCGATATTTTGAGAAAAACAATTAAGATACAATTTTATTGGCACATCATATTTGGTTGAAAAAAGTGTTAATATCTTTTCAAAGAGAGAGAGAGAGAGAGAACTTGGATTTAAATTTTCCAGGGTAATCATAGTCCAATATGATGGGGAAACAAGGCAACAAACACAGAAACCCTAGTGCCCACATCTTGAACCACATGCCTGAAGCAGGAAAGTACCCTGCAAGTATCCTGTACTGGGAATGTCATTCAGCATTGTTTTGGCTTTTAAGAGTGTCTTTTCCCACATTCGCAAGGTAGTCATTCATTTTATTTACCTGTTCCTTTGAGACTTATTACAGATCCTTTTCTTTTTTAAAAAATGTAAAAATCTAAAGAATGTTTTACCTAATAAAACCTAATTTTTGAATAGGGGGGATGTGATCTCTGAGATCCTACTCGCATTTATTCCAAGTACATGTCAACAGATCATTCTGAAAATGGAAGGGAAAAACAATATCAACTTCAAGAACAGTAATAAAGGAAATAAGGAAACTTTAGCATTAAAATGTCTTATCATTTTAATCAATCATTTGGTCAAAACTTATGATCTCTGTCAGGGGAATTGCCATGGGCTGTTATGCATCATCACCAACAACCCAGCAGCTCATCTAGTCTGTTTTTGCTGCTCTGCCAGGCTTGTAGTTATTGAGAAATAGGCTGCAATGTCACCTGGCCTGCCAAGCTCCTGTCTTGGAGATCAATGAATGAATGCACAATATGCCAAACTTATTGGACAATTTGATAGCAGTGCTAAGAAGAAACTTCATAGTACTAAGTGCTTGCATAAAGAACTTGGAGAAATCTCGCACAAGCGACTTAATAGCACATCTGAAAGCTCTAGGACAAAAAGAGTGAAGTAAATTCACCCAGGAGGAGTCAAAGTCAGAAAATAATGAAAAATATGAGGGCTCAAATCAATAAAATAGAAATGAAGAAATCCAAACAAAGAATCAATGAGTGAAAGAATTGTTTCTTTGAGAAAATCAACAAGATAGACAAACCCTTAATCTACCAAGATCTTCTCAGTGCTCTGGCCCCATCTCTTCATTGGTCCCATTCATCTCTTGAAAAGAGCCAGGGTGTGTTAACCATGTCCACCACCATGAGAGAAATGCACACTGCAGGCCCTGGATAGATAATTTTGTACTCCTGGAACAGATAAACTTACTCACCTGTGCTTTTGAATCCCACTTTTCAAAACCTCTTTGAACTTCTGTTCAGACTTTGAAAACTTCTAAACACACAAGCACTGACTTTGACTATTCATGTGCTTTTGCTTTTGTTTGTCTCCTCTAAGCTGATTTTTACTTCTTTACCACTTTAGGAACCTGATTTTCATGTCAGTCTAAATCATTCATATAGGAAAAAAAAAACACTTTGCTTAGTTTGTAAAGGTTCTGTTTTATCACAGAGCTTATTAAATTTGCTGAAACATTCTTGTGGTCACTGAATAATTAACATTTTTCTTAATACTCCTGTGGTGGGACTGTATGTTTTCACAAATAATACCTCTTACACACTACATTTTCTTAGTAATGCCTGCCCTTTCCTTACTGTCTTCCAGTCCCTGATATTTATGTAGACTTCAGTTGCCCAAAATGGAATGTTCCCAATTGTTCCCATAAATCAGCCCACTGAATTTTGATTTCCCTCATTGACCTAGGTTTATGAAATGTTTACTCTAGAATGGTTTAATTGTTATGGTACCTACTTTTCCAATTCACAGAAGTCAAACCAACACCATTTTCCCCATGTCTAATAAAAACCTTAATCTAGCTGTGAGGGTGTCTTAGTTGGGATTTCTATTGCTTCAACAAAACACCATTACCATAAGCAAGTGGGGGATGAAAGGGTTTATTTTGTTTACATTTCAGCATTACTGTTGATCACTGAAGAAAGTCAGGACAGGAGCACAAACAGGGCAGAATCCTGAAGGAAAAAAAAACTGATACAGGGCACAGGAAGGGAGCTGCCCATTGACTCTTTTCTTATAGAACCCAGAACCAGTAGCCCAGGTAGGTACCACCTAGTATGATCGCTATTGACCATTAAATAAGAAAATGCCTTACACCTGGATCTCATGGAGGCATTTCTTCAACTGAGTGTCCTTCCTCTCTGATGACTCTAGCTTATATCAAGTTGACCTACAAAACCAGCCAGTAATGAGAGGTTCTTCAATGTATGAAAAGATTTGTCACTTCTCCCAATTTATAAGCAGCAAGTGGTGGGTGGAATGAGAATGTCAATTGTCCATCAGAGGCTCGCTTTTCTCATTCAATCCCAAGTTGTTGGTATTATTAAAAGACGTGTAAGAGATGTGGTCTTTTTGTGTGTGTGGGGGGGGGNNNAGATGTGGTCGCTCTGGTTGCCCTGGAACTAGCTCTTGTAGACTAGACTGGCCTTGATCTCACAGAGATTGACCTGCCTCTGCCTCCCAAGTGCTGAAGAGGTGTGGTCTTGATGGAAGAGATAATTTACTGGGATTAGGCTTAGAGATTTTAAAGACTCCTGACATTCTCAGTGCTTTCTCTATGCTTCATGTTTATGGTTCATGATGTAAACTCTCAGTTTATGCTTCCAGCTTCCATGCCTGCTACTTGCTGCCTTACTTCCCTGCTATCATGAACACTAAGTTGGAACAATAAAGCCAAAATAACTATTTCTTCCTTAAGTTATCCTGATCATGATGTCTTATTATAGCAACAGAAAAATGATGTTCTCCACAAACTGACATAAGTCCTCATTGTTGAAGACATTACCTACACAATTCATTGAACATGGGTAACTCAAGCTGTTGTCTACAGATAGTCCTAACACCTATATTCTAGAGTATTATTGATAGAAAGATACTCTGCAGGCTACCAAAGAAGGAATCTAAGCATCATCTTAGTCATATACTTTTTCATCTACAATGATGTCTGAATTGTAATATATACTAGGAAAATGGTGGCTCAATACCAATATCTGTCATGTCATAAAGCACATTCAACAAGATGGAAAGCAGCTCTATTGTGTGGTTAGGAATCTAAGACTAGAAGCCAGGTAATGGTGTTACATCTTTTAATCCCATCACTTTGGGAGAAGAGGCAGACAGATATCTGTGCGTTTGAAGCCAGCCTGGGCTATAGGACCTAGTTCCAGGACAGGTTCCAAAGCTACAGAGAAACCCTGACTCTATGACTAGAAAGTCCAGGAACTTAGAGTAAAACTTAATGCTGCTGTCCATAAAAAATCAATGAAATGAATCTTAATGGCATTCTGTTATATTCATAGATGAGTGCCTTGCTCAGACATCATTAGAGAAGCTTCATCCTGCAGCAGGTGGAAACAAATACAGAAACCCACAGCCAGACATAATTCAGAGTGAGAAACATTAGAACAGTCAGTCATAAACTGGATGCTTCCATCAACTCCTTCCTCTGGGAGCACAGAAAATCCTGTAGAAGGAGTCAAAAGGAATGTAAACATCAGAGTGTATGGAGGGAACCAGAAAGGAAAAGAAAAAAACCCAACACCCTTGCTGTGGAAACTCCTTCAGCCAATAGTCTTTAGGAGACCATCTCACTTGGGCATGGTCGCTTGTACTATCAATGCAGCTATAAAACTTGCACAGCACACTCTCCCTCAGCTGCTGGATTTGGTTTCTGTTCTCTGTTTGTGCAGAGGACTGTGTTCTCTGAGTCTACCCCTAAATAAATAACCCTTTATTTTAGCTAATTCTGAGCTAGTGTGATGCTGTAGGAAATACTTCAGCCAATAGCCTTTAAGTTACCTGCCCACTTGGGCATGTTGATGTAAAGTGCATGCTCCCTTTCTCTTCAGGCGGTTGGATTTCCCTTTCAAGCAGAGGACTGTGATCTGTGTGTCTACCCCTAAATAAATAACCCTATATTATATTCAATTCTGAGCTAGTGAGGAATTTCTTTTAAGCATCCCTCATCATCTGGTACCCTACATGGATCCTGACTCCACACCTACCAGGTGAACCTGTCCAAAAGACTCAAATGGTCCTTGGTCCAGAAGGTCTCCCTACCCCTGCACGCCTGGCTTGCTTTCATCTACTCTGCCACCACAGAAGAGCTAAGTGTGCAGCAACTTGGAAATATTCCAAGCTCATGCACATTTTCCCCCACCACTGCTGCATTGCCTATACGACTTACGCAGCTTCTGGTTTGTGCTCCCTGCTCTTGAGTTCAGAGCTCCTAAGGCAGAAGGCAGAGGCTGCGCAGGACTGTTTTGTTTTCACCACCAGTCGCGACTCTGAAACTGCGACACCTGCAGGACAATAAAGATTATTACACCTAAAACAATTTATCAGATTTCATAACAACAAAAATCTCATAAGTTATATAATGCACACAACACTAGCATGCAAAAATTTAAAAACCTTTTTGCTGGTACTATGGATTGTTTTCTGCAAGGCTTATATGGTTATTGTAATACATTCATTTATTAGATATTGGGTCTCAGTTTTTTCTTCATATTATATCCTTAAGGAAATGGCTTGATAACAGAGCCAAGAATGAGACACTTTTAGAAATTATACAGTCTTAATGGATGAATAATGAACAGCTAGCTGACATGGTTAATACCATTGAAAATCAAAAGTTACCCAGAAAAAATAATACTATTGAAAAGAATAAAATTAATTTTACAGACAAAATTCAATATATGTCAAAGGGTACTGAAAAAATTATCAGAAAGAATTCATACTGTTGAATTTGACAATCAAAATCTGTAAAAAAAAAAGTTATGATATATTAGCAGATAGAGTTTCCCTCCAGGAAGGCAATCTGCACTCTATCCAAATAATGTTCAAGGACAAGATGTTATCTTTAAAGGAAAAACTTCTGACTTTGGAATCACATGTGCAGAATGAGGACCAGAGGCTAGGTGCCTCAGTGAAATCATTAGAGATGTATACAGGCCAGGAGATTCAGGCTTTACAAAAGACAATAGTAAAAATATTTGAAATGATTCAGGAAATTATTGCAGTTGATAAGCAGGAAAATAAGGCACAAGGAAAGTATATAACATTGCCAGTACCTGTCAGAGATGACTTACCCAGGGTTTTAGCTTCCTATCATGTAATCTACTCTGACAAAGCATCAAGTTCCAAATGCCCAAAAGGACGCAAAGAAGGTAGATAGATTCTATAGAAATGAATGATCAAAAAGAAATTAAGCAAGAAGTAATATCTTATGGTTTGCATTCAACATTTGTTAGGGAGATGATAAAGACATGGGCTTCTAGCATTAAGGCTACTCCACATGATTGCCTTCAATTAGTTTCCGCAGTTCTGGATGCTGGATGATGGGCCCCAACTGCTGTGGAAATGTTATTTGTGGGAAGAAGCAAACATTTTAGAACAACAGGGAAAAGCAAAAAGACTTGAGACTTCCTAAGATCAAATTCTTTGTGAGGGCACTTATGCTGACCCACAGGCTAAAGCAATTTATGATGACCAAATCTTGTCCTTATGCCACAAAGCAGCCTTAAATACTTGGGACAGGATTCAAGAATAGTAAAATGAATTGAATCATATACCAGGATTTCACTGGGCTGGAGAGAAACTTTCAGTAACTTTTACAAAGATTAACATAGGCTGTACAAATAAGAGTAACAGACCCAGATGCTATATTAATACTTATTGAATCTCTGGCTTTTCAAAATGTCAACTTAGAATGCAAAAAGATACTTGGGCTTTTAAAAGTTAGATTAACACCAATGGACATTAAGACATTTGACTGTAATATTGAATCTTTGGTAGGAGAAGCAATTTTTAAAGGTATGAGGAGACATCAAAACTCCAAATCTTTTAGTTGTGGGAGAATATGACATCTGAGAAGGGATTTTAGACAAGGAATTCCTAGAAATAATGTCTCCTCTAGGAATGGTAAAATTAAAAGAAATTAACCTTCTGGATTATGTAGAAGTTGTGGCAAAGGCTGACATTAGACCAATAAATGAAGATCAAGAAAGGACAGACAAGGCAACCTGATAGCCCTGGGAAACTCCTTGGGGGTCACTCGCCTGTCCCCAATCAAAAGTGTTCCAGTTATTCCTAGTCACCGTGGATTACATATCTCACCAGGAAAATTAAAAACCCTAGGTTTTGGGGAAAAAAACACTGGGTGATGGAATAAATATGGCAGGTGAATCAAAAATTCTAATAGAAAATGGGAAATATGTATAATGGCAAACTTCTATAAGTTATCAAAGACCAAAGCTAAGAGTGCATATAAATGACATTGTAATTGTGTGTTTGATATACATGAGTGCAGACATGAGTATCATTACACCAGAATCTTGGCATCCAAATTGGCCACTTCAGGAGGCAGGTGTTCAATTTCTAGGAATTAGAACTCTATTTCAAGTGAAACAAAGCACAGAAGGGTTGGATGCATAGGGTCAGAAGGACAGAGAGTAAGGCTGAGGCTGTATGTGGCTAATAAAGCAGTGAATTTATGGGGTCCTGACATGCTGTAGCAATGGAATACTCAGATTAACATTCCAACAGTTCCAGAAACTCATATTTCTGGAAATGATATTATAAGGTACTATACACAAAGGTCACCAGCCATTCAGGCTGTACAAAAACACACAGCAACTAGCAAACCTTTAGTGGTACCAATGTTGTTAAAAAGGTTAATTGAGAAACCAATATGGATTAAATAGTGGCCTTTAACAGAAGACAAACTGCACGCTTTAGGACAGTTGGAGCAGGAGCAACTATATGCTCACCATATTAAAGTAACAACAAACTCTTGGAATTCACCTGTATTTGTTGTTAAAAATAAATCTGGTAAATTGAGAATGGTGACAGATCTGAGAGCTGTCAACAAAGTAATTCAACCTATGGGCCCTCTACAATTTGGAACTCCTCTGCCTTTATTATTACCAAAATGATGACCTCTTATAGTTATTGATTTAAAAGATTGTTTCTTGATTATTCCTTTACAAGAAAAGGAGAGAGAAAAATTTGCCTTCATGAGGCCTATTTTCAATAATTCTCAGTCTACTAGGAAATACCAGTCCACTATCCTCCCTCAGGATATGCTTAATAGTCCCACCCTATGCCAATACATTGTAAGTCAGCCATTGGAAATAATACCTAAAAAGTTTTCTGAACCTATGGTTTATCATTACATCTGTTGCGGTTTCCTCAAAATTCTTCAACTAAAACAACTTCAAAGACGCTAGCTGAGATATTCTAGGCTGATAGATTTTCCAGCCAAGATTTCAAATAAACACTACTACACTTTCCCATTTTACAGATACTAAACAAACAAACAACCAAACAAAAAAACATAGCTTTCCCAGGACTTAACCATTATCTTAATTTTCTCAAGGTCTCTTAAAAATTTTTTATCCATATCCACACTACAGGAGGTAGACTAGAGAACACAATGCCACATTTAAAAGAGGTGGGCTGTGTAGGTTTTGGTTGTTTAATGGGTTATGAATGATCGTCATCATTTAGAGAACTTGGTTATAAAGTGTACTCAACATGGTCAGGAAAAAATGAACAAAGGAGTTTAGATTCTGAGCAGAAAAAAGGGGTGGTATAGTAAATAAATTATGAGATAAAAGGAAAGATTGTTGAGTTTACTTTTGAACAATTTCTAGTCTCAAATATTTTACATTGGTATGAATTTTGGTATATTTATACAAATTTAAGGTAATTTTGTTATAGTGTATATATGTTTCTACTTTTGTTTAAGGTATTGTACCTATGCATCTCATTTACAAATGTAACATAAAGTTCTAGTCCTTGAAACCCACTTAGGATAAATAAAAACACAGGTTAGTAGTTAGTCATATAGAATATTCAAACTTATACTCATGTTAGATATGTTTTCAAGGTTAAATAGATATATTTTAATTTTATCATCTTTAAACTCTTCAGAGATCTATAGAATATGGCATTTAAAATGTTTTAATAATATAAGACTTTTTATGACAGTAAAACATGTCAGCTCCTGGTAGCACCAATTTTCTTCGAAAGAAAATAATGGGCATGAAGGAAGCTCCATAGAGAGTTTAGTTTGCTTTTATTGTAGTGACTGGACAAAAAACTGACCTTGCCTTGACTACTGACATACATGTGCTGTCCAAATTAGATAAGCAGAAAGCACACAAAAAAACAATTTCCAAACTTTGCCAAGGCAAGGTAGGAGTCTCCTTCAAAAATTTCCTATTTCACAGAAAATTTTGCCAGATATTCTTGGCTGGTAGGCTAAAGATTACAGAGGAATTTAGGGAATACTGTCCAGAGAGCCAGATGTCCATGTCATTTCTACATTTTGAATGTTGCTTGCTCTACACTTTCTGTTTATTCAAGTAAGATTATATTCTCCCCATGTCTCTTATGGGTTTGAAGATCAGATAGTTATAGTTACAGTCTTCCTTAGTTTTAATAAAAGGTAAATCAGGAGCAAAACTTTATACTCACCAAGATAGGAAAGATAATTGAGGATTTTCATTGAATTTGCCAATGGACTGAGCATTGTAAATGCAATTATTACCTAGTAATTGTTCTTATTGTATATAGTTTTAGTGTGTTTAAAATGTTTCTTTATTCATTAGACAAAAGGGTGAATGTTGTGGGATATTTGTACACTGTGTGAGTATCTATGGCTATAATGAAGAACTGAATGACCAATAGCTAGGCTAGAGGTATAGGTTGTATTTTGGGGGAGAAACATTAAAAGGAGAAGAATCTAGGTTCACAGGAGATGCCAGGAGGCATGGAGAGGAAACAAGAGGAGCAAGATGAAAGAGAGGTAATGTGACATGATAAAACAGATTAATATAAATGGGCTAATTTAAGTTACAACAGCTAGTTAGGGCCATGCATAAGCTATGGGCTAATCTTTCACAACTGATAAATCTTTCTGTCTCTATTTGGTAGCTGGTTGGCAGGACAGAGAAAGACTCATTACACTCCCTCCTTTTCCTTGCCTCTCTCTTCCTTCCTTTTTACTTCTCCCTCCTTCCATGTAATTACATTCTCTGTGACAAATCTATTCCAGTATCTAATGGGAGGATTCACTCTAATATCTATATCATACTCTATGTAGCAAATTCAACCTTGCCCGTGTTTTACATGTATGTCTACTTACAAATATTATAAAGCCTCTTTGAAATATTTACTATCATGATTATCACCACCTAATCTCTTACATTACTTGTTTTTAATATTTTATATTGATATGTGATTTCTTTTGTCATATACATCTCTGAAGATAAAAGAGGTGAGTCACTATCTTCATCACACATCTTGAGTTGAAATCCAAGAAGCCACACTAGAATGTTCAAAATCATAATAGCCTATCTTTAAACAAATATATAGTAATGTCGCACTCTCAATATTAGCAGCATTATAACAAGTGCACCCCTATCCTTCAAGAATTATAGCCTGACATTGTAAAGATTCTTAAACAAACTGAAAAACTAAAAGAAGACTCTGAAATAGAAATTCTCTTTTAAGATTTTCACTTAATTTCAAGACTGAACTTGTCCTCAGCAGCCAGTGAATATAAATATGGGAAATCCACAGGCTGAATCATTTCCCAGAGACAGAATCTCAGGACTATAAAGAGAAAGTCAGCTGGTGGAAAAGGAGTTTGTACATGCCTCTATTTCGCTGTATTTTTTTTAATAACTGTACTGCCCATGTTTCCTTGCATGGCTCTATTCAGGAAATGGGCTCTGTGAAAAAGAGATACTTTACTGTTTTTTAAGATGATTTTTATCTGACTGATCAGTATGTAGCTTGTTACTTCTCGGTCCTATTATCCTGGGATTTTTCTTTCCTCTAGAACTTAAAATGTGATAGCTTATTCCTGAAGGGTTGTGAAAGGTCTAACTTGATGAGCTAGCTGGCTCTGTGCCCTGGAAAGAAAAGGACCATTCACTCTTTGCTTGACACTCACTAGTGTACAGTTATTAATTTAATCATTCCTTTAGAGAAAGCATGTTGGGAAACAATTAAAACTCACTCATTTTATTTCTCCATGATACTTGCATACATTTGATCATTTATTATAATCATAAATGTATTATGAGTTATATAACGCATTCTGTTCTATTAGTTTGTAATTAGATATAAATTCATCCTTATTTTGGTAGTGAGAGCATGATAAATAAATTACTGCCTAATGTCATGGTCAATAATAAATCTGTGCATTTTATTTCAAAGAACTTAAACATATCCAACTTTTGTAAAAATTTTCTAATCATTGCTTGTTTAATGTGTAACAGAGTAATCCATCTCTGTCGCTGAAGAAAACTCTGAATGGACAGTTACAAAGTAATACCTTTGCAGGGTGGCCTTAAATAGTGGCTATTAAAAATCTCAGAAGAAACAAACCCTCAGTTTATAACGGCTGATTTTCTCTGTGGACATCATCCTGTAAACAATTTGTGCTATGCAGAGAATCAGCAATTTTAGGATTTAATCTGTAGAACTAGAAATTGATAAAATCCTAGATTATATATTCTTTGCATATATTCTAAAAAGGAGAGAAAAATTGTGACTTTAAAATGTGTGTGTTAGATGTATGCTCGTTATTCTGTTTTGAAAAATAAACAAGATTTCACCAGCTTTAACCATTCCATTTCACTTCTTAGGACTTATGTCAGAAGTCAAAGGTCATGAATTTCAGCCATTAATCTTTCCTCTCTAGAAAAACAATACAGTGTGTTTGGCTTGAACGGGAACTTGAAGCTCTTGACTCTGTAGCACCGAGGTTTAGAATCAATCTCTTATAAATTTCAATGACAGATTTTTCTGCTTTGTTTACCACTACATCACCATCAAATGTGTCCTGATGCAACCTAGACCAGCTCTGTGTTCATCGGAAGGACTGTAGACTAAATTGATTTTTGGATCTAAGTCTCATAAAACTTATTAAAATGTTTATTTTTAATGTTGTGTGCAGCTGTTGGGGAACAAAAATCAGCCTTTCTTCACATGATAGTGAGAGGAACTCACTGTTTCTTCTACTGTGTTGTTGCAAGGTTTTTGGAGATAACACTAAAGGAGAAAACCTGCAACGGATATTATTGTGGTGAATGTTTCTGGAATTCCAAGTCCAATTTAAAAATGAGAGGGGAATTTTATGTGTTTATCATATTAGAAGAATTAGTTTTTCCCAAAGATTAGAATGTAAACTTTCAGAAGTATACTCATCCTGCCTTTGGCAACAGACACGTTATTGGGAAAACACTGTAGAGCTTTGGTCTTTTCTTGATAGTTATGAGTAAGCGATCATTTTATGATGAATTCATCTTCGGCTTGTGGCTCTAACTCAATTTTCCATCTGGCGATTATGTCTAGTCATCAGAAATAAGCAGCTAGAATAATAGTCACCAAACTTCTTTGTATTTACAAAGGGCCTTCCTTTACATCTATACTCACTCATTCTCTCATTAATTCTCTGTCTCTCCCTTTTCTCTCTTACTCTTTAATTTTCCTTCTTAAAAAAATAGTGAGATTTGGCGGTGGTAGCACATACCTTTAATTCCAGCACTTGGGAGGCAGGGCCTGGTGATTCTCTGTGAGTTCCAGAACAGCCTGGACTGTATAATGAGTTTCAGGACAACCAGGAAGACAGAGAAATCCTGCCATGAACCTCCCTGTTCAAGAACCCACAAACAAAATGTGGGGGTGGAGGAAAGAGTATCTGAATTTTATTTCTAATTTTCTTTAAAGTATTAAACTACTAAAATTATTTTCTGTCAATACTTTGTCTTTCATAGAAGATAATTTCCAATCTAAACATGTCTCGTTCTTGAACAATGTCCAGATTTGCAACAAGCAGGATGGTTAGACAATAAGACCTTCATTTTGTAGTGCTAATTCTGTATTGTCCATGATAGTACATTTTCATAGAGCTTTCTCTCAGTCATGCTATCTTTGCCAACTTCGAATGAAACTTCTTTATCCGTATGATTAAATAATAATTCCTCTTTCTGTCATATTTAAAATAATGTCCCATAAACCTCTTTTCATGTTTGAATGATCTTTAGCAGTTCAAATACTAACTAGAATAGTTTCAAAAACCTTCACTGAAAATGATTAGAATGACTATTAAACACCCTCTGACATAATTTTTGCCTGATGAGGTATTCTCAACTTCTTGGCCTACTTATGAACCCCTGAGCCTTGGCTCATTGTTGATCTGCTTGCTTCTTGATATAGTCCAGCAGGTTGGGTTCTCTGCCTTTTGTTCCCAGTAGGACGCATTTCCAGGATGTTTAAGACAGCAAAAAGAACCTGGAATGGTCTTATTTTTGTGCCCTTCAGTACTCTCTCTCCACCTGAGGCACCATTATTTGTTTTTTGTTTGTTTTGTTTGTTTTGTGTGTGTTTATGTGTGTGTCTGTGCTCACTAAGCAAGCCTTATAATGTGGATGTGACCACAGGATCCTGTGTCATTCCTGCTCCTCTGTCTCAAGTGCAGTGATGTAGACACTAAAGTTGGCTTTCCCTAGGTTGTTTTTCTTATAAAGAAGTCTGTGTGACTTCTTGTAATGTTAGCATAACCAACTACCTGTCTTGCTCTCCCTTTTATTAATTTACTTAAACTTGATTCTACCTTTAATTTGGATGCATCCTGACATACACAGGATATGATTGCTATTATTTTTAGGTGATGTCAATGATAAACAGAATAAGAAGATTCTGTTGTATTCATAACTGTATCGTGAATGCTGAAATTTTTTCAGGCTTTCTTTCATTCTTAAACAACTGGCTGTTAGTAGGCTTAAAATAATAAGTAGGTGGCTTTTGGCTAGTAGTTTGACTTCATGAGAGCAGAAAAGATTAGAAAGTGAAATCTTTAAAAATACTTTTGAAATAACCAACTAATTCCAGAATTTTAGATTATTTATAACTTGGCTATTTTGACTAGTGTCTTGATAAATATGGTATGCATATAACTCTGTTGAAGGCTGATTTGATTCTTCTGTATAAAGACCCAGAAGCTACACAGGCACATTACATTGCAATTTTACTATCAGTTTTAATTTATTCAGGATGCTTTGTATGGACAGTAGTTATTTGGTTTTCTTGGAGTAGTATACAGGTAATTTTTCTCTCATATTTTTAAAATATGTGTTGTTTTTTAGATGTACAGTGGGAATATTATTCAATAATAAAGAAAAATCAAGACATTTAAAATAAAATGGAAAGAACTAATTTCATTGTATTAATTTGTCAAAATTATTTGTCAAAATAAGCCAAATATAGAATGCTAATATATCATACAGGTTCTCCTAAGTAAAAATGACATGGAAGTAGAGATGAGAATATTTGGTAAGATAATCTGAAGGAATGGAAATTACAAGAAAGGGCTGATGGGGTAAATGCAATCAGAGTACCTTACTGAAGAAAGCCATTGCTGTATATAATTAATAGACACTAATAAAATAGAAGCATGATAAATTTAAATTGAACACAACTCTGTGTAATTAGATCTTCGCCTCTTTAGTTTTGGATGGAATGTGACAGATAAGAAATCGGTCCCCAAACTGTGCAACAAACAAATGAAAGTAGTGACGAAAATAATATATATGTACTGAAGTTGTCTAGAACAGATCCATGGGAGACATATGGCCTTATCCTTAAAGAGCATATTGGAAAGCATTAATTTTGCTTAAAATGTCTAATATAATCAGTATTGTGTCACATTTTACATCTTTTAAAATAGTCTCAGAGATAATATTAATGACAAACAGTATGCCTCTTTCTGTAACATAATAAAAATAGGACAATTTGTTTATAAGTTACAAATGGGTATGAATGTTTAAGGTGAAATGTTTAAGAGAAATTTTCCTATTTGATACCAGTCAAATGAAACCCTGCCACATCACCTACTCATGGGTTAATTGAAATGGTATATTTTATACACCAACGTGTTTCAATAAACTGCTTGCACTTTCCAATTTATTTGGGAGTATTGTGAATTCATTCAGCAAATATCTATTGAATATATATAGTGTCTATTTTAGATTCCAAAGATTTTATAATGATACAAGAATATTTCTTTTATGGGCCTAGAATCTTAAGAGAAGTGAAAAACAAAAGAACAATACAAAAATGCGACGTAAGTATTGTAAAACATTTGATAAGCAAATATGATGGATAAAATCAACAAAGAGAGAGAGCAAATAAATTGAAAGGTTAAAAGTAAGCTTGTAATTTGATATTAGTCGAAGTAACCTTCACAAGAAGCAGTGGAGAAAACAGAGACAAGCCATCCTTCTATTCTGAGGGAGGAGAATCTAGATAGAGAAATAGCAACTGCCTGAGGGAGGTGATGGCTGGGACTTCCATCCCACTGCAGTGGAGCTGAGTTTGTTGCAGTAGGGTTTTGAATGTCTTTCGCTGTTGCAAAATGCTATATTGTGAAAATCATAGGGAGTTGTAACAATTCCAAAGGACAAGTTGCCTCTCATGTGTTTGACTGCTTTAAACTAATGTATTTATAGGTTATGTTTTGCAATTTTGCAGTTGTTTTATTTTTAAGAATTATGTTCAAGCTCATAAAGCGCTTTTGTGACTGTTATAATTTAAACAACCAATGTGGGTACCTCTAGAAAAATTACGTATTAATATACATTGATATCAGTCACAAAACAAGAGCATAAGATTATTTACACATATAGCTTGTTTGTCAAATAATGGGTTTACTTTTGAAGGCAAGCAGAAAAATAGGCTCAGGTTTTCAAAGACTCAACTTTCGAAATCCTGCTGTCAATGTGGAATGAGATGCAGTGTGACTGGGTGAGGTTTGTACTTTAGTTGAGGAATCCTCTGAGGTGGGTACATCAGGCAGCCTCAGACTTTCCAGCTGGCACCTACCTCTGTGAACCAAGTTGAGATAGGAGGAATCAGACTACACCTCAAATTCAAGACGGATATTCTTCAAGTGGTAGTGAAAGTGGCGATGCGGAAAATATTATAAACTGAAGCTTCAGAAAACAAAACCTCCCTGTTTTCCAAGAAAATGCTATGAAAATTGGCAATACAAAGACAGGCACACCTCAGATTTTGGAACTAAGATATATGAGGTGTTAATTACCCGTGGATTAACATCCACAGCAGTCATGGGCATAAGAGTGATTCCAAGGCAAGTGGCTTCCAAATACCTTATCCAACCAGGAAGCAGATGGATTATCACTGAGGATCATGAATTAAAATGCAGCAACTTGATATGCTTGTGGAAGGAAGCGCTTTTAAGGAACTCCAGAAGCACTCGGGTTTCATCCCGAAATGTAGCAAGTGCTTATAAAAGAAGCAACTTTTGATTCTGTGTCTATGTGAAAGTGTAGTTAGTAAAGCTGAAAGAAGCATTTTTGTTTTCAACTCCTGCTTTGCTCTCTTCTTTCTTTAGAGGAGCCTAGAAAGGTCCATATCTGGTATGTTTGTGTACAGAAAAATCCCTGAAGAAAAGCAAAATAATCCATATTAACTGTTTGGTGTTTGGGAGTGGAGACATAATCTGTTTCTGTTATCCTCACAAAAATATATAATTCATATAAAATAAACATGTATTCTGTTCTCATTTATATTTGGGAATAACTCGGGAATCACATCCAGAGTCTTGCCAGGATGGAGCTCCAAGGAGACAGGAATGAAGAGCAATATAACCTAGCAGCAATGGAGGAGGACAGATCTACTTGGCATTTGTTTCACATGGAGAAGGGGACAGTGTCATAACGAGACAGAATCCAATTCAAACAAGAAAAATGCATCTTACATGTCTCCCTTCTTGAAAGCCAGAGCCAAACTGGAGTGAATTCAAAGAACAACACCAAAAAGATTAAGAGATTTAGGCTATGATTTATGTGAGGAGATTAAAATTGCACAGAATTATCCCTATTTTGACTAAGAGAACCAATGTAGCAATCCACACATATGAAAAAGATGGAAATACCTCCGGAGAGAAATATTCCTATGTGAGATGTAACTGAAGAGCTTATGAGAAGGTAGAAGACTTTTCTTGAACATGAAAATGATGAGTTACTTTATATTGTGAGATCTGGCTATGTACCTAGGAATAATCTGAGTGTCCTCATTCTCAGAACACTGAGATTTCTGCATCAACCACGGGAAGCTTAGAGAGGGCAAGTCTTGGGATGATACTGATGAAACACTGGTCTCTGCAGACAGAGGAAGAAAGGCAGCACTGATGAAATTGTCCTTCTCTTGCTTGAGGGACAATAGGCTAGGAAAGGAAGTTGTGAATTAGTTAAAAATTAAAGCTAAGATATGAGTGAATGGAAAAAAAACCCTACTCTCTAGCGAATTGAAATAAAAAGAAGCAAAACTTAGGAATTAACAAAACAGCAAAATCTCATATTGGACTGCAGAAACTGACAAAAATATGAGACTCAACCCTTGAGAATCCATGACCTCAAATAGCATCTTTTATGGTCATAGGCAATTAAGCATTAGCTTTACCACCCATTCTTCCTAACTCAAGTTAGGATGCGGGGGGGGGAGTTGTAGCATTTGTTACTTTAGAACATTTTAGGATGTTTAAGCCCTTTATATCTGAACATAGCATATAATCATTAAATTTATAGAAGTCTATAGTGGTATTTCCTCAGCCTTTGCCGATGTGAACTAAGTAATATTAATTTGGAGAGTGGAGAAATAGGTGTTTTAGTTCCTATTCCACTCTTCCCTGGCCCTTGATTCTTTCATCATATACATGTCAACATGTGTTAGCTTCTGTGTCAGCCGTTGTTCTGGTAAGAATATGGGAAGAATCTCCACAATTAGTAAGAAAAGGATGGAGCTACAGAGGATCAGAACTGGATTTTATCTGTCTATCCTCTTTCCTCCTTGTGTTCGCTGAGAACCAACTGGAAGCCTCTGTACCTCATGCACAAAGGTCAAATGCACAGGATTCTGTTCAGCCAGTGCTCTGAAGTCCCAGGAAAGCGCTCAGCTGCCATCATCCTGAGACAGAGCACATCTGCTCTGTGAATGCAGCTTTCCCTGACCTGGGGCATGGGAACCACAGAACATTTCCTAACCCAGGTCTCATTAGCTTGCTGCAATTAGATTACTGAAGAATGCAGCTGACAAAAGGCACATATTATTTATAATTTCCATTAGAAGTAAAGACTTCTCAAGACTAAAATTCCATAAGGCCATTTCATGTAATTTGTCACACAATTAATCTCACCAGGAGGGTAGAAGCATGGTTTAAAGAAGTTACTGGAAACATTTGCATGCTAAGTGCTTATATTTTTGACTTTTTTTCTTTTAGACAGACACTCTTACAACCCTGC
This sequence comes from Bramus lutescens, assembly GCA_001685075.1. Taxonomy (NCBI): domain Eukaryota; kingdom Metazoa; phylum Chordata; class Mammalia; order Rodentia; family Cricetidae; genus Bramus; species Bramus lutescens. The sequence continues at coordinate 41,545 of LOEQ01009598.1, forward strand.
ATTCAGTAGGGCTAGCATCTTAGTGTGAATGTGTACATGTTTGTGTGTGTTTTGGTCAGCACTGTCATTTTGGTAAACACATGTAAGTTTTAAAAGTTGGAAATGCTTATTTTCAATTTTAGAGTAACAGCTATAATGAGTTCAGGATACATGAGAGATACATTGTGATTTACAATGTTTAGGATTATAAATAGTTATTCACAGATTTATAAATGATGTATATTGAATCATAAGGTAATTTTTGTGGTGCCAAAGGTTTTGTACTGTGTAGAGAAGTTGCAAGAAATTGCCAGTCAGTGTTCTCTCTGTCAAGTATTTTTATTTAGTCTTCATGGAAAGTGTAAAATGTATTATGGCTCTAGTTGCCACACATGGATGTTCAGATAGTTGCATCAGAGGAATGCTAGGACTCAAAAGAGTTGTAAATCCTGATAAATTAATTAGTGATGATTCTATGACATGAGTTGTACTTAACTGTTTGAAACTTTATAAATACATGTACACCCAGACATGTGCACAAACATGCTGAGAAATAGACTGTTATATTATGAAATGTGACTCTTAAGGCTGTTTGTGTTGGCACATACTTTATTCAGAACTAAGGAGGTAAGGGAAGGAAGAACTCTATGATTGTAAAAACAGCTGGGTCTATGAAGTCAGCATAGTGAATTCCATTACAGCCCGAGCTACATATTGAGATCAAGTTAAGAAAAAAAAAAGAAAGATAGATAGATAGATAGAGAGGGGGGGTGGAATGTCCTTCTTTATAAGTATTGAATTATTGATTAATGAATAAACTTCTTTGGCCTATAGTAGGGCAGAATATATCCAGGATGGAATATATATANAGAGATGTCATGTGTCTGCTGAAGGAGAAGGACACTCTGGAAACTTATCAGTAGATCATAGCCTCATGGCAATAAAGAGATTAATACTAATGGGTTAATTTAAGATGTAATATTTAAAATAGTTAATAAGAAGTCTGAGCTAAAAGTTGAACAGTGTTGTAATTAATATAGTTTCTGTGTGACTATTTGATTCTAAGTGGCCAGGAAATGAAAGAGCAGTCTCCTTCTACAAGGAAAGAGGAAGGAAGGAAAGAAAAGAGAGGAAGGAAGGGAGGGAGGAAGGAGAGAGGGAAAAAGGGAGGGAGAGAGAAATGGAAGGAGGGAAAAAAAGAAAAGAAGGAATGGAAAGAGGGGAAGAAAGAGGAAAGTAACGAATGAAGAAAGAAAGAGGAAAATGGTAACTCTTTTTTATGTATAATAGAAAACATTTAAGCGATGATTGCAAATATGAAGTCATAGGAGGAAGGGCATGCACAAAAGCCAGTTCTACTCACACAGCGACATTCTTCCCTTCTCTGCCTCCTCCGGTAGATGGGAGGATTCACCAGGGAAGTGTTCTTAGGGAAGTAAGGAAACCAAAGAAAGCAAATGTTTTGTTGGAATGGCTAAAAGGAATCCTCCCCTTTTGCGAAATATACACATTATTTTCCAGGAATAAATCTTTTTTTAATTATAAGACCAATTAGCTTTATTTTTTGTTTATTTATTTTTATTTCTCTTTTTAAATTAATAATAATAATAATAATAATTATAATTATTATT
>LOEQ01009598.1:43985-57329 GCA_001685075.1 Bramus lutescens
TGTTGTTTTGATTTGCATTTCCCTGATCGCTAAGGAAGTTGAGCATGACCTTAACTGTCTTTTTGGCCATTTGAACTTCTTCAGTTGAGGATTCTCTGTTCAGATCAGAGCCCCATTTTTTTGATTGGGTTAATTAGCATTTTAAAGTCTAGTTTCTTGAGTTCTCTATATTTTTTGGAGATCAGACCTTTGTCTGATGTGGGGTTGCAAAAAGCAGGTCAAGGACACAACAATCCAGAAATGGAAGAGATGTCAATTTTGGTGTGGTGATTCTTCTGAATAGAGACCAACCTGTGCCATTGTAGGTATGATATCATGATGGCTGAGAGGTCATTAATAGCAGACACAGGGATTCTTCTCTGATTTAGTGATTTGTCTATTCTTTGCTTCTGTGTTTCAATAATCCTTTACTGAAATTAGATGATAGAAAAATTCTAGTGTCTTTGGTATAGAAATATATCATAGCTCTCATTTTAAATGTTTGTCTGTATTTTATATTATGGTTAAGTTATATCAAAATAGTCATCATTTATGAGTTCAAGATCACTTAGTAAATATTAAATATTGCCAATTGACAGGCATTTTGATCAGTTTAAAGAAATGAAGCATAAATGAATATAAATGCTAACTTAATGGATGTATTTACTATGCAAAGCAAAGCCATTTAGTGCTTTTAAGATGAAGAAGAACTTACAAAAGGACACAGTATTTAAGGAAAGAAAATAAATGTTTTCAATATACACAACACATTGAACACAAAAGTTAGGTGACAGATATCCAATTTAGCTTGATTACAGTAAGAAATTCACAATATGTACTTACAATAGTAAAGTACATTGTTTAACATTTAAGTGAGTTTGTGTTATATGTGTGTGTGTTCAGGTCTGAAGTTCAGAGGACAAGCATTGCTGTTACTCATTAGATAAAATTTACTTTTATGATATCAAAATAAATACCAAGTTAATAAAAGCAAATATCTTGTTTTACCATTCAAAACAAGATGCAAGTAAAGTATGTGTGTGTGTGTGTTTAAGGAAAGAAAGATATCTAAGAACAAGAAAATTAAAACACTTCCAGCTAAGGCATACTAAATTATGGTTCTTTAACATTTTCAAATACACACATGACAAACTATCTCCTGGAAGACCTCCATCAGTTTCAATTCCCAGGGAGAGTGACCAACAAGTTCATATCCGCATGACTGATCAGGTCTGGAAAATATCAGGTGAATTGGTCTTCTCCCTAGCACCCTGGATGCTGTCTGTGGTCAACAAAGAATCAAAATGGATAGGATGAAATTCTTTCTGCAGGACACTCTTCATCTAGTTGAAACAAGAAGTAGGGAAGAGAGCTCAGTAATGAAAGCCACAAGTGTACCAGAGACACACAAAATCCTGAGATTTCTCAGCAGGGAAGAAAACTAATGAAGGTACCTAAATGATTGAAAACATTCACTCATTGATTAATAGGGTGGGGAGAGAAGAAACAAGCATTGTCCTTGCACTTTTGCCTTAACTTGTTGTGTGTCAAATTGTTCACACCCCCATAAGCTCACTTGGAGGCCAGACATGGATATCTGGTTCACTGCTCTGCCACCTTTCTCCTTATTCATTTGAGATGGGATTTCTCATAATCCAGCAATAGGAAGGAGAATAGCAAGCCCTAGTAACCTTCCTGTATCTGTTCTTAATAGAGTATCATTTATAGGTATGTGTGTGTTTGTGTGTGTGTGAGTGTGCATGCCTGTGTGTGTCTGTTTTTGTGCATGTATGAGAGAGAGAATGAGAGAGAGAGAGAGAGAGAGAGAGAGAGAGACTCAGGTCTTCACCGTATACCAAAGAGTCTTACCTCTTTAACTATTTTCCCAGTTTCTGAGATCATTTTGCATCTGAATAAACTTTTTTCCAATGGAATAAATGGAGTCAATTACTTTAATTATCCTTTCAAGCATAAGGTCTTTCATGCATGGCAATTTGGAATTGTAATAATCTTTTATCAGCTAGTCCCATTCAATTTGATTGTCAATAAATATTACAGGAAGTTAGGTATCAACTTATTTGCTGAACTGTTTTATATAAATTATGGAATTTCACTCATCTATTTTCATAATCTAAAGAAAATATAAATTCAAAATAGTTGTATTTGAGAACTAATGCTTGAATGCTGAATGGGACTTAACTTTTGAGGTGAATAAAAGGCTAATGTTTATTACGGAAGGACTCATGTGCTCAAATAATTCCACTCATGAGACTCAATGCATGACATTTGACCAGAAGGAAAGGACATATTTTTCTCACTCATCATCTACTTTTCTTACATCTTTCTTCTTGCCTCACAGACCTATATAGCTGTCCTAAATACCTAGAAGGAAGCTTTCCTATTGCACAGGGACCCGACTTTATCTTCAGGAGTCTGAACTATTTATTTAACTCTGTTCAACAGAGAGGTCACAGAATAAAACGTTAAAAATTCAATATTAAACACTAAGTACAAGAATATCTATGATTTACAATCCTGTGTTGAGAACGCCATCTAGTCTTTCTGTTCTCTATTAACAGCAAACAGAAATGATGGAGTTCTTATACAGTAACTTGGATATCACCGCTTCATCTATTTTTTTTCTAAAGGTATCATTGATATAAGTAATATTATTGTATTGAATTTTTAGAGGGCATAGGTGCTCTTATTGTTAGATATCTACATGATAAATCCTTATTACAATTGGAATATATTAAATTATAAAAAACATAATTACTATAATTTACTTAGTAATTGCTAATCTGGGTGTTTTATATCACTATCTCTGACTTTCATGTAAATACTCAATCTCTAAAAGCATTATATATACATCAGGGGAATCTGAGGCTCTTAAAGGTATGTGTTTATATGTTGGAAACAACTGAATTGAACACTAAGAATTATAGACAAAAATCATCTTTAATGCAGAATAAATCAGTTTGTAATCTGAAGTTTTACTTTCCCTTAATATAAATTAAAATAATTAAGAAGAATCTTCAGTAATAAAATTTCTATACTTTTTTTCAAATTTCTAGTGGTAGATAATGGCTTAAATAATACAAATTTTATGACAGAGTGAAGAGGATTTTGTTCATGTGGTGATTTTTTAAGAAATAAACAAGATACTTACCTCTGTGCCTTCTAGTTCACAAGTCTTCAGTCACATGCTGCCAGGACCATGACATCCTGCCTTATCTTAGTCCCAGTATTATGGAGGGAGTGCATCTTAGACTGAAACTTTGGACCCAAAGAAGCGGTTCTTCTTTCAGCTTGGCTTCCTCAGGTACTTCATTAAACCATACATAAACAACTGAATACAAAGTCTTAAGGAAAGAAGTTTCAATTCTCTGATTTTTTAAAAAAGAAATTTCTGGATCTGATTTTAGAAGGTAGGTTCAAGAAATGACTGAGGCTGGAATGTTGCTCAGTAATAAAGTCCTTGGCTATTATGTACAGTGTTCTAGGTTGATCCTCAACAGTTCAACAAACAAACCCTTACACTAATATAAATCAACATCAGAAAAGCAGAACAAGTGTTTATAAAAGAATTTTCTCAACATTTATAGATATCATTTTAAGTCCTATAGTTAAAGCATAATCTGGAAATCGGAAGATTAGAACATAAAGTTTATACACAGTGTGCGTGCGTGTGTGTGTGTGTGTGTGCGTGTGTGTGTGTGTGTATGCCTGAATAACTTGTATGAATCCTGTGCTATGGCTGTGTATACAGAGATCAGAATAGAATTCTGGCTAGTCAGTTCCCTCCTGCCAAACTGCGCAATTCACTCTGGTTCTGAGTCTTTACTCCTTGAGCAAACCTGTAAGCCCCAGAAGAAAAGACTTAGAATCGGGTTTCAACTGTAACTTAGATTATAAAATGCAAAATTGAGTACATGTGAATCTCTGTCTTTAAACACTGAAGAATTAGAGATACTAGAAATACACTGTGGTTCAACTTCTTAACAATTTCTACTGTATTAGGTTCTGAGAACTCACCAAGAGAATAAAGGAGCTGATTGGGTAGCTAGTATGGGAATTGAGCCAAATATTTTGGAGGATGCTGTTGCTAAAAGTGGAAAACATGAAAGGCTAAGAAATTAGCAGACCAGGCAGGACTCGATTTACTTAAATTTGTAGTGAGGTATAATTTCTTTTGGTTAGTTTAGACAAGTTGGATTTTAATAATTTAAATGACAACACAAATTATAGATAATAAAAAGAGGGTTTTTCAATATAAATTTTACTCTAAATTAGTAATTATAAAGGAACAAATTAATACTAAAACTTACTTTCTAAGATATAGTGGACTCTGAAACTTAGCTGTTTAAATTTTGACCTATTTAGGATCTGATTTTATATGGTGGGATATTGTTTCCAAACCTTTGTGATGATTCATTGATAAAATATACCTAAATCTACTTAACCATTACTTTTTAACTCTTTAGTGAAAAGTTCTTTGGAAGGATGTTTATGTGCCTATTGTGTCTTATTTTGGTTGAATAAAGTAGTGGTCTTGTATTAATAATAACGCTAAGATGCATTTCTGTACAACTGAGAAGTGGTTGAAAATGAAAACTCATTTTGGAGTCAGGTATACTGAGTCACATGTAGTTCCAGATGCCTGGTTTTCTGAACAGAGAGGTGGCCATTAGAGACCCAGGTTTATCTTCTTGTGATATAGACATTGTGAAACCAAAACAAAAGTTCAGAAAAAGATGATTAGTCAATGGATGTACATAAGAAATGATCCACAGATACTAAGAAAGTTAACTTCTGTTTTCATAAGCACAATTAAAGTATAAAGTAAGAAACTGTATCTATTTTCTTTGAAGATAGACTTGACAGCATCATCACAGTAGGTAAGCGGCAATGAGAGACAATGGAAAATGTAGCTCTGCTCTTGTGAAGTTCTTCCAGGACCCAGCTTTCTCCACGCCATATAACTCTTCCTTCTACACTTTGTTCTAACTCACGGCCTTCTAAACCAGCTCTGCTCATTGACCTTGAAACTATTGATTCCAACGTTATAAGTCATTATTATATAAGAACCTCATCCTATATGACCAAGAAAATAAAAACAACCAAATTATGATTTTTTTATTAAAAGGTATAATGACAAAACTTAAAGACAGATTAGGGAAAGAGGGCTGGTTACATATGACACATCTTTATATGTACTTCCCTAAAAAGTTCCTTGGTGGATGCATTTATCATCCTTACATTTGCCTGCCTTCTAGGTTTCAGAACAGTACTTATGAATATTTTTTTTCTCAATAATGGAGTTAAGGGTAAGACTATCTTTATAGTATATATGGATAGATAGCTAAAATTTTTTGCTGAAATACTGAATATTTTGTGTATTTCTTTTCTTATTCAAACTTCATTATGCACTTTTCAGTTACAGAGACTTTTCTTTGAATCAATGAAATTAAGAACTTAGCCATTCACTTAGCAGGGTTTTGATCGCCTACTTTTAGTTTCCAACAGACTTTTACTTTCAAAACTATCTCTTTGCAGATCCCATTTAAGCAAATGTTATGCAATAATAATATGAATATGAATAATAGATTATAATAATTTGGCAAAAGCATGAAATCTAAAATAACCACCCACTCTTTATTTGAAAAGAGAAATGCAATTCTTGTGGGCTCACAGCCTTTTCTATCTGGAGATTGGATGATCTGAGCCAGTGCTGCTCATCTCTACCCTGCAGTGGTGTCGGGAGAGTCCACAGCTCATATGAGCTCAATTCTTTCCCATGAAGGTAAACTGCAAAGTGCAATTTTTTGCCATCCATTTTATTTGCACTTGTTTATACCCTAACTGGATGGTAACCTGCTAGACTGTAGGGGTTGTTCTAACTTAGATATCAAGGTGTTTTGATGGAGAGCTTTTACTCTGTATTTGCTAAACAGTAAAGGGTATAAGACAGAAACCTTCCCAGGTCTTGGAATACTTAATAGTCTAAAACCTTCTGCCCTATTAAAAGAAGTGCCAAGATTAGATGCTTCCCAAGTTAAAACAGTAAGAATGTATCTACTAACACACTTACTAATGTAGGTAATGTAACTTCTCTTACAAAACACTGTGCAATTCTTTAGTTGTGGGCATATTACTATTTTAACTTGTACTCCTTAATAGGATAATGCCTAATGATCAGTTCTCAAAATGTATCACACTATTGCATTTCTGATGTGTAACACCTGCATTACTCTCTATGGTACAGTCTGAGCTACTGTATGGTTTGCGAGCCGGGCAAGGGCCTGGAGATTAAGGGACACAGAGATGTGGGTCATCCATGAAGACAGAATGCCGAATGCCGTTTATTCAAGCTTAGAGAAAACCTTATACACCTAACGGCTGCACAATGGAAATCCCCCCAGGCAGGTGGGAAATTACCAGGCCCAAGACAGAGGAAACAACAGCATTATGGCCCTATAGCTAACCACCAGGGTGAACAGAGGAAGAGCAGAAACAAACAGGATGTTTTGCCGGAAACTGCAAGCTATCCTCAATCTGAGCCCCAGGAGGAGGGGTGGACCTGTGGGCCCTACACTAATGTGATTTGATGATCCCGAACATCTAGTGCTTTAAATCTTTAAATTTGTTAATTATACGCATACGCGCAAATAAACCCATTCATTATTGGTGTCTCAATAAATCAAATAATTGCCATCTTTAACAGTAGCAACAGTTTGATCAACTCACACTGTATAATAAGGCTGAAGACTTAAAACTAAGTATCATAAAATGCACAATAAAATTGTAAGATCCTTATAATATAAAATGCATGGAGACCAAACTCAGATTTCCTGATGGATATATTATATTAATGTAATGGATACCTCAGTGTAGTTAAATTACATTAAATGGTTATTAATGCTTGAATAAACTTCAAGGAAGTGAGCACTGGTCGAAATGGGATAATATTTTGTTCTGCTAAATTATATGTTAATTGGTATTTCCTCTCTTGTAAAAGGACCTAAAGGGTTTAATAAAGTATGTGGTAGAAGCATTATTTTTCCTTTTTGAGATATTAAGACAAGAGCGTAACTGGAAACGATTCAAAGCCTTCCCAGAAAAATTCTTCAGCATTTGTGATGACAAGGATTTCAGAGACTCCCAAAAGTAAATAATTAAGGCTTCTAGTCCTCTGAATCACTAGAGAAAATATTGCAACGTATAGTTGCAGTTGAAATTTATTTTCTTACTTCATGTTTCACAGTGCCAGAGAGAAGATGGGTGAGCTAGAACTAAGGAAGAGAAAAAAAGGGAAGTCAGGAAGCAGAGAGAGGAGGAGAATGACAAACACACACACACAAACACACACATGGTGTGTGTGGGGAGCAGACAGGTAGACAGAAAGACAGACACAGACAGAGAGACACTACCTTGCAGTAATTTTTATTTGATCAGATTAAAAACAACACAGTGACCTTAAATTTTACCTGAGGAATATTGCTTCTTCAACATGTAAAGAATACCTGTTTACAGATTGGAAGTTGCCTGGGTTAGGGGATTGTTGTAGGTTTTACTTCTACAGAGAATAGTTAACTCTGTCATATTTTCCCCTTTTTATATATTTAAAAGGTAAAGGTGTCTATAAGTTGTTTCATTTTCAATATTCCACCTAAGTGAATGTAGTACAAGAGAATGTGAAAGAAATTAAATCTGATGATGTATAGTAGAAACCATATGTAGATTTATAGCCTACAATTATCTGAATTCTATTTAAACATTAGTTAGAGGTTTCAGTCCTCAGCCCTTTGTTTGGGGGAGGCACATCTCATTTTCTTTAGGGTTAGGAGTCATACAATGGTTCTCAAAGGCCATGCAAAGAAAGTACAGGCTACTCAGTCTCTTAGACAGGACAGCCCAGACACAGGGGCCACATAATCAAGATGAAATATCGGTTGCTCTGTGAAAGTTAAATCCTTCAGTCTGGCACCAGGAAGTGACCTCCCAACTCCATGGAGACACTGCTTTTCAATTGAAACATACTTATCAACAGAAGGTTAAGAAAAGAGAAACTACAGAAAATAAAGGAAAAGTCATTAATCAAGGCACCAAAGGAGGAAATGGTAAGTACATACAAGTATAAACAAGGACCCTGGAAGGTCCCTGAAAGATCAATGTAAGTTTTTAGCCATTTGTGTCTATCACAGAGGGCTATGTTACACTGAGGGCTTGCAGAGTAAACTAGGTACTTTTGTTCCTGTATTCATTTGATCAGTTGTGCAATACACACAGACTAACTTCACAGAATAAACTTTAAGTTAAACATCTACAGCTAAGATGTTCAAATACAATGCCACATCCTTGCCTACATGAAATAGTCATGCAGTCCTGGATTCCAGCTTTTGCAAGAGAGTCTGTCATTTTGAACACCCTTTCCAGACATGCTGTTCCTTTGAGATTACCGAGTTTGTTATTTTTAAATGTTCCACTTATTAGGTTGTGACAGTCTTACTTTCCTAATGATTTAAATCTGGAAAATACTTAGCTTCCAAATAATTTTCTATGCTCTACAATTTACATAGATAGGACTTATTGTCTATATAGCTGTGTGAGGACGATTCATGCTGACACCTTCCCTCATGTCCACTCTGGAGAAAACATAAAAATAGTGATTCTAGTGTCTAAACACTCTGTTCCACATAAACATAGCACATTGGAAATATCTTCCCTTCTCACAACACTGCCCACAGAGAACAGAGCAAATAAAAGATCTAATTCTAGACCAACATATTGCTTTATCTACAATATTCTAAGAGAAAAAAAAGTGAAACATTTTATCCTCCAGAAAACTGAAGAACAAACATATCAAGAGTAATTTTTAGATGTGAAAATCACCAGAAATGAGTGCTATGGGCTTCATGAAAAGCGCTGGTGACAGGCAGACCCGGATGCATTCCGACCTCAGCTCTACACTTAAGTAGTTTTGTGCTCTCCAGTGGATTTGTGTCACTGCTCTTTCCTTCTCTTGCTTTGTCAAATGACTCAATATTAACCTAGAAAAGTCTGTCATGAAGTTTTCAAAACATGAGAGTAAGTGCTATGTCAAAGTTCCTGCTTTACAGGAGTGTATCAAGCATATTCATTGCTGATATTGACACCACCCTGGTGGGGTCCTCAAGGATGTCCACCAGTAACCTGATACCCTGTTTCATTAACTACATAAACTAAATTGCTCCATGAAGTACATCTTTAACTATAAACATGTTACTTATTTTTTCTATGTCTCTTAATATTTAGATATTCTTTTATTCAATATTTTGCTTGTTTTCTTTCACTCCCTATGAAAAGACAAAAATCCTGACTCTACTTCAAGAAGGAATGATCCTGTTTCCTTTGGACAACTCTCGCCTCACATGTACTTTACCTATCTTGTTTGATATAGTTCAGAAGTGATCTTCTGCTATTTACGTCCTACCACAAGGGTGATGTTTACTTTCCAAGGTTTTCTTCTCCCCAAAAGGCATTAGGATTCGATGTAAGAACCAGTGGAATATTGGTTGCCACACACATTCAGATTGATAGGTTACGGTCTTTCATTCTTTATCTTATCTCAAAATAGGACAAATCAAAGAGATGCATATATTTTAGCCTGGGGTTTAATGTCCAAACCATTAAATCTTTGCCTTAATCTTCTAGCATAATTTGAGACTATGATTATATTTGGAAAAAGCAAAACAGCCTGGGAAATATGTGGAATGGACAAAGGTAAATGATGGTATAGCCAATCAGTCTGAGTCTCTGATACAAGCTAATCCTTGAAGTAGTCAACTCTTTAGTGGTAAATGAATCGATCTAATCTAGCAAAAGGAGGAAGAGCCCACTGAAAGCTACTGCCCTGAAATACATCCTTTACAGAAATTCAAGCATGCCTACATGACTACAGCAATAATACCACCCAGAAACTTTATAGATACTTATTAAATAATAAAACTGTCATAGATTAATTTTTAAATTATTGATATAAGCTTCCCTTTCTGATGGTTGATGGAAGGTGAGTGAAAATTTCAGCGTGCAAAGAAGGCCTTATAAACCTCTAAATGGCAGAGAAGAACAGAAGCCAGCTAAACCTGTATACCTGGGAACTTGTTTTCATGGTTGATGCAAATAACTCATTTGAGTGGCCACTCACATGTAGCAGAGAAGGAAATCCTTGCCCACATATGTTGCAGAACGAGATGGTGAGAGACTCTGGATTTTTAGTGATGGACACTGTCATAACATCCCCTCAGCCATTTATTATTTCCAACTGTTCAGCTCAGAGGCCATCAATTCATAGCCTTTTCATAACGTTCGGGTTTATTGCTTCTGCTAGAGTCAGAAGGGGCAAAGCAATCTTTCTAATGCGTTTGATGGGTTTTGAGTGAATTCTACTAAGCAGCATAAAATCAAACACAAGTTTCAACCAGTTGATGGGCAGAAGTTCTTAGGACAGGCTGCTTTATTACATGGTGGTGGGCCTGCAAATATCGAAAAGGACTGTCTCCTGGTGTCATAATAGGAAGGAGAAGATAAATATTAGGTCAGTAGAGAGGTTAATATGAGTACGCAGAAGCAATGGAGTGTACTGGTCACAGATGTCTGGCATGCTATTGTGTCAAGGGAAATTTGTGACTATAAAATGGCAATTATTATTAACCTAATAATGGTACCATTGACAATTTGAATCATATGGTGTATCCTGAGAATTGTGGAAGAGCATGGCTCTCCATTGCGTATTTGGCCTTAAACACTTTTAAACATTGCTTGTTGTTTAAAAGAAAGTCTTGTTGAAGCTATTACATTAGTATTACTTTTTCTAAACATAAATGTACCATTTTCTCTGAGTGATAGGGGTCAATGAATCATAATTCACTCAGACAAAATAGCAGGACATACAAAGTCTATTCTCCCATTAAAATGCTTTTGTAACTTCCACTCCTTCAGTAATTTTTGGTTGAATATCCACTAGTTCTGATCACATTATTCAAATAATTGTATAAGTTGTATATAAAGGTTAAATTAGCTCTTATATATGTATAAATTGGTATTAATACATTAGCTAAAATAGCTTTGAGTTATTATTACATGGATGATGCCCTCTCCCATATGTCACCTGAATAAAATGGAGAAATATGGGAAGGAAATAGAAACACATATTATGCACAACATACCCTGGATATAGAAAATATCTGAAAACTTGCACCAACCTCTGTTTATACCTCCACAGTACAATAGAGTCATAGAAGAATTAACAGTCTACAATGAGTATAGACTAAAGCACCTACAGAGTTTTTAGAGTGGGCTGGATGCTGTTGGGGACTGAGACTACACTTGACATTAGGGATCCCTAGATCCATAGTAAAAGACAGGTGTGAACAACCTGGGGAAAGCGTGCATGGTGTGTACTCTGATACATGACCTCATAAACAAGTGTTCAGATGTTTAATATTTTGAAGTCCATTGGGAGGCTTGTGTGAGTGTGGAAATTTGAAACAAATAACCTATCAAACCATTGGTAATTATGAATTAGAAAATGATGATGCAAACTAAGATTTATCCTTTCTTTCCCTGGACACATTTGCTTGCTATGAGTGCATATGTAAAGCTATTATTCCTACTATTCAAAAGGTATTGACAGTATAAATAAAATCAATAACAAAATCCTTTTCATTCTTCCCGAAAACTCTGAATGGTGAAATAGCATCTGGAAGGTGTTGAGTTAAAAGGCTTTAGTGTATATCTGTAATCAGGAAGGGTTGATCAAGAAACTGGCTCTGTTTACTCTAGAAATCTGCTGCCCTGGCAATACTTCTATAGTCTGAGAGTACCAGTGCTCTGTCTCCTCCCATTCAAATAGTTAGACTTTAAGACAGCATTGGACATTTTGTTCTTATGTGGTTTAGCTTTTAGAAATATTTCAGCCTCAGTTTCTCCCTCTATTTATCCGTGTCTCTTTTTAAAGTCTAAGTTTTAATAATAAATTATGATAATCTCATCAGTAGAGAAGCAAAAGCTTTCTGTTTCAAAGGCTGGGATTCATATTGGGCACCGGCAAAGGTCCAACTTCTGCTGACCTAATTATTGAGAATAAAGTGTTGTGCTCCATCAGTGCAAGCTCTTCAAGGGTTTCCTAATCTTGTCACTTGCCAGCCCTTATACTATATTTGTACTGGAATTTGAAAAATCCCTGCTCGGAAACTCTTTCATGTTCTAAATATAGATTTCTACACATTGCTTGTAATTAATTTTCAAAGATAACATTAGTCATACTGGAGGTCCTGTTTCTAATCCTCCCCTGCTTTCATCTACAGACATGGACAATTCATCCATGGTAAAATTTAATTTTAGCTATAATTACAAAAGTTTGAAATTAAATCTAGTGCTATACTCTCATTAATATAGGCCAAAAAATAGAGAAAGAGAGAGTGGGAGAAAAAGAAAAGAAAAGAAAAAAGACCGATGTGCTTAGGATTAATGTGATGGACAAAAGTAAGATTTCATTTTTAACTTTTGTAATTAATTTGGGGAAAATGTAATAAAAGATTTTGTTTCAGAGGAAGTTCTGAGGTTCAAGGAAGACATGCAGCAATCTTTCAAACCCTGACACACTGGAGGAATCTTGCACAACGTTATTGTAAACTAGAACCCAAATTGTTCCCCAACCTAGACATAATACACAATATCTCTCAAATCTGAGACAAAGTGAGACTGAGATTTAACCAGTTGAAGATGAGGAGTCTTCTCCAGAGAAACCTGCCATTTTACACTTTACAACATAATTACTTAGTCAATTGTGCTGGCAATCAGAGTAATCATAAGGAACACAGTGTCCCCACTATGGGACATTTACTTCTGACCATTATTTATATTATCACAAGTATATGAAGTTCAAATTACTAAGATCTAGAAAATTAAAACTAATGGACAATCATATGAAACCCAGACTCCCAGGCAGGGTCAAATGTATCGAAATCCTTGCTTCTTTTAGCTCACATTTTTTTTTCTTAAAGACAACTGTGGCCTATGAATTAAATATTCTCAAGATTCTAAGTTAAATGTTAATTTATGCCTAAATAATAATAATTTAGAGATTTAGATAATCATATAGTTTTGCGAGATTATAGATAGCACTATGTGAATTGCCTCAGTGAGAAACCGTGAGTCAAAGGGCATACTCAGTGATCCAAAGCAGTAGAAATCATGCAGGACTGGCAATGTGAAATCAATATACATACTTCCTTTGGTCCAGTATGTACATGTGATTGGAGAATTCTCTTACTTTTCTGATGCAGGAGGGTCATCTGTCTATGTGTTACTTTCATTGGTTAA
>LOEQ01009599.1:0-21939 GCA_001685075.1 Bramus lutescens
TCTACTCCACCCACCTAAGGGCTGGCCTATCGAAAGGCCAAGGCAGTTTCTTTAGTAACCAATGAAAGTAACACATAGACAGATGACCCTCCTACATCACCTTTCCCTTCCCTTCTACTGCTTCTTCCCACCTTTACCCTCTCCAACATTCCATCCACCCCTCAGAAAGGGTAAGCCTTTATATGAGAAATCATCTTTTCTTGCATATCAAATTGAGGCATTACCAAGCCCCTCCCTTCTGTATCTACTGAGCAAGGTATTCTTCCATAGGAAATAGGCTCCAAATAGTCAGTTCATGCACTAGGGATAAATCTTAGTTCCATTGTTAGTGGCTGAACAGACTGCCCAACCACAGAACTGTCACCCAAATTCAGAAGGCCTAGATCAGTCCTCGGTCCTCTGCAGGTTCCCCAGCTGTCATCTCAGAGTCAGTGGGCCCTCACTAGCTAGGATCAGTTGTCTTTGTGGATTTCTTCATCATGTTCTTAACCCCTTTGCTTATATAATCCCTCCTTCCTCTCTTCAACTGAATTCCAGGAACTTGGTTCACTGCTTACTCGCTCAGTGGTGAAAAACAATGGAATGGCATCTTAAAAATTTCAGGCAAATGGATGTAACTAGAAAAAAAATAAAAAAAAAACATTATGAATGAGGTAACTCAGATCCAGAAATAAAAAACATAGTATTGCTCACTTGTAAGTAGATATTAGATGTAAAAAATGGTTAACCAGGCTACAATACACAACCCCCTGAGAAGCTAAGTAACAAGACAGACCCTAAAAGACACATATAGACACGCCCTTGGCAAAGGAAGAAAGATAATGTCTCCTGAGTAAATTGGAAGGGGAGATGACAGTGGATGGGGGATGGGATGGTTGAGTTGAGGGAGGGGCTGAGAGGGACTCAAGGAAAGATGTATCTTAATAGAGGGAGACATTATGGAGACAACTAGTGCTAGGGAAATTTCCAGAAATCCACAAGCATGAACCAAACTATGACTCCTAGCAATAGTGGAGAGGGTGCCTGAACTGGCCTCCTTCTTTAATGAGGTTTATGGCTACACTAATTGTCATCAAAGAATCTTCATCCAGTTACCGATGGAAGTAAATGCTGAGATCTTTCATAGTCTTTAGTTGCAATTTCTCAAATACCAGTTAATTTAGTTTCGTGGTTTTTAATGTTTTGAAATGGAAGGTTAATTTGGATTATAGCTTTTTAAAACATTATTTCATAATAATATGCCTGCTTGATTTTCTGTCTCCTAGAAATATTACAACAGTGTAAATCATATAAATATATTGGGATGTCCTGGATTTCTTCTGTCATTCCTTCATTTTCTCGAAGGCCTACATGGTTTTTAGGACCATGGCAACAGATTTGGCAGTTTGTGGGAGAGCTGCAAAAACTGTGTCAGTACCATGGTTTAAATATCAAATGCTTTCCAGCTGGTGGAGTTGACTTGCTGTGAACCCTTCCGGACATGTGGTATAGCTGGAGAAAGTGGGCGACTGTGTTCTGGCTGTTAAAGTTTATAGCCAGGACAGACTGATACAAAAATCTGTGGGTGTCTTTGAGAGTAGCAGAGCCTCTCTCTTTTAATAGGTAGGTTTAGCCAAGGAAGCTGGTACCCTATAAATTTGTAAGTCACCAAAGCCATGCAAGCCAGTGGCTTTCAGGCTCCTTTCTTGTAAATTCAAAGACTGAAATTCACAGACAACAGAAAGTGAGTTTTAGAAAGAAATGTTTTGTTTTAATTAAAGAGAACTTAATAGAGAAAGAGAAGGAGGGCAGAGCTCCTGGACAGAAGGAATGATTCCTGGACTTGGGATCCCATTGAGCCTCCTACCTTGGAGTTAAAAAGCCTTTACTGGAGCAAGGAAAGAGGGTTAAGCTTATCAATCCAGTTTCAGTGTCAGTCATTGAGGAGTCTGGCTATTTCAGCCACATGCAGTATGGTTATTGGAAACCAGTACTCCTTTGCGGGAAAGAGATGAGAAGAAACCAGATGTCCCTTCTGGCGTCTTCCTTCAGCTTAAGGCCAAAGTCTGTTGGTTTAATTAATTCCGGCAACTCTGAACTCTGAGAAGAACAAGACTACCCAAAGACATTCACAGCCTTTAGTCAAGAAAGGAGTTGGCCACTTTTCTCCGGTGTCTTTTTTTACCCAAAAACGTCTAGTAAATGTCTACATCCTGGATTTATTACTACTTCTTCCCAAAGCAGAGCTTTCTAATCCTCCCAGATGGGAGCCAGCTACTGCTCTGATGCTTTCCCTACCATGACTATGACATACTTAAACCATTAGCCCCCCCAAGATCCTTTCTCCCTTAAGTAACTTTTGTTAGGTATTTGACAGTAGCTAGGGGAAGCACAAATACTATGCAAAGTAACTGCAGAGACCAGATAGAGACAAGCTGCTGCCTTCCAACTGCTTTTCCACATTTAGATGGAGGTGAAACAGCTGAAGTCGTCAACAGCAAGCTAGAACACTTTACTTCTCCATTTGCCACTCCTAAAAGCAGCTGTGATTTGTGTTCTGAGAGAATACCAGTTATTGAAGCTCTCTGTTAGCTGCATAGTGCCTGTCAGCAGAGCAACTTTGACCCTTTGATCACATCATTGTATTTTTGATACCTCTATCTACTCTTTCTCAAAATACGTTTATAAAAAACTTATGAGTTTTTTTCCAGCTATTTTCCTACTTGCCATGTTCTTCTTTTTGTAATGGACAGAAACCCCTTGTATTTTGATTCATATATATATATATATTTCTCAATCTGATAGAAATGTTTTGATAGCATTTGCATCTTGATGATAGATGCACAGTGGATCACTCACACTTACAGACTTTTATCATCTTGTGTGACACTGCAGTAATATTTAAGGAGAAACTGAAGACTGGCAAGGATGCTTTTTCTCACAACATGAGCCAAAATGTTCCATTCTGATTTTCTTCACGTTGTGAGTTCATCACAACATGGTTTTACTGTGAGATGACTTCACAAGCTCCTGTCCTGGAATGTTTGGTCCTCAGATAGTGCTGTCATTTTGGAAGATTGTGAAATTTGTTGAAGATGGGTCCTGTCCTGGAGAACAGACAGAGATTCTTGGTGTGGCATTTCAAGAGCTAGTTCTCCTCATCTATGCAGAGCGCCCTGCTTTCCTGAAGCTACTTTCCCATGCCTTTTGTACTTGATATAGCAAATTTCAACTTTCTTTTGCTAGGTATCTTGTGACAGTGACTAGAAAGTAACTGACTAATTTGCTTCTGATCTTATGAATTAATCAAAAGTTTAGTGCTTTACATTAACACCAAAGCTATAGTTCTACAATTTGACCATCAAAAGTGTAAAAATGTATTCTACTGATCTGCAACCAATGTGTGAGCATAACTGTGTTCCTTATGAAATCTCAAGGGAAGAATCCATTTTTTGTTTTTCTAGTTCTCAAAGGCCAATGATACTTACACTTGGATATAACACCACAAGGTCCACTTATTGTCATATGTCCTCCTTTGTCTCTACTACCCTCTCCTTTTAAAATTAGGATTGCAATAATTATATTAGTCTCATAGGGATATTCCAGAATTAATCAGCTACTTCAAAACCTTCATTTAAATACATTTAGAAAGCTGCATTAGGTCGACAGCATAATATTTATTGTTTCCACTGGCTAGATGCAGGCAACTCTGGGTGATCATTTATCTACCTGCCACAATCAAGTATCTTGTCTTAAGTTGTAATTCAGAATCCCAGACATTATGAGAAATACCTAGTGATATTCCACTGATTATGTGTCACAGTTTATTTAATTATTTTCAAGTAAGTTTAATTTAACAAATATTGACTGATAATAAAGAGAGTCAAATATGGTGTTAGAAAGAACCTATAAACTGGAAGAGAAAAACCAAATCACATGCATTTTGTCAAATGGATGCAACAGTATCTTCCATTTTTAGTACAATGTGATGTTCTTAGATGTTGGAGAAGTAAGAACTAAAGAAACTCTTATGAACTGTTTAAGGGTCAGGATTAAATTTGATATATTTTTTTAATATTCTACTCTACTTGGCCCAGTTTTGCATTTGTAGAAGCCCAATAAATACTTGTTGATTCATTAATTTAATTATCAGAAGGAGAAAATACAACATTAGGAAGCTGAGATTCTGACACCAGATTCCCACAGTTTTCTAACTATGGTTACTTATGCAAATAGCTCCATCAATAGGAAAATAACTTGAAGTTGCCCAAACCCCATTTTGAGAACAATTCTCTTCTTAGTGAATAAAGATACGAAAGTTTTTAAATAGTCTCAGATGTTTTGAAAGGTGGGATAAACATGTTAACCACTGATCACTGAATCAGAAAAAAATCTAGTATATATGTTGATTTATAATGAAAATATCTTTATAGGCAGATTTGTATTGGGGTTATGTTCAAACATGAAACTTCCACATTCCTAAGTCAAAAGCTAAATTTATAATTGATCTTTATGATATAACCCATGCTGATTATTATTTACTAGTGATTTCAATAGTTACATTAAAGAATTTTGATATAAGAACTACAAAAATGTGTTCATTGAAACACCAAATTTTAAGGAAGGATTGGAAAGTCTAGGGGGCTACAAGCTTCAAAACAATGTTCTGTGTGAACACATTTTTTGGAAGGATCTGCTCCACCATCATTAAATCCTAAATTAGAGAAGAAAAGAAGGGAGGAAGCAAAATACGAGAGTATTTCACCTCTGTTCAGAACAACATAAAAGACTAGCTTTAGAGTGTAAGGTACTGAACTGTAAAAAATACATCCAAAGCTAGAACAATGAAATAACTGTTACTGTTGTTTCCCAAATAAAAAGCAAGAGTGTTGAAAAATGAAAGTGATCACACATCAATATCAGGGATTATCATCTGACATTGCTATCAGCTATTAGTTCTTATTGGACAGAGTAAATGATATTATTTGGGATTTTAATAACTGCAGAAAATATTTTCCTATTTGGCTAATCTGTTGAAATTTTGTTCCCTTTAAAATGCTTTGGTTTTCTCATCAAATATCATGGTAAACATGGTTATATTTTATTTTTATAATAAAAGGCATAAAATTAGTGAGGAAAAGCAGATTTTAGATATCCTAGTAGTGAGAAAAGAACTATATCCTGACCAATCCTGACAAGAAGAGTTAATTGGAAAATAAGCTGGTTGTCATCAATTTGTACAGAACCTTGGTGCATCTTGGAGTGCTAGTGTTCTTTCTTATCAGTAACTCTTCTAATACATTATGTAAGGAACTAAACTTGAGAGTCTCTCCCTAAGCAGAGGGCAACTGAGTTCTGTGAGTGCCACAGTGAAAAAGACCCATTTGGGCTTACCATAAACTTGCTGTTAACTGATGGCTCTTTTGCTTGACTCATTCAGAAATCAGGAAGACATTATAAAATTTCATGCTTTGAATTCTAGTGATTCTAAACTGTCAGGATTAGCAGATCTACCCACAACTCCCACTTCTAGGTACTTTCAGTAGCTACTTCCATCACTGATCTCAGTGTTCTAAATATCCTCCTGCAACTCATAGGTGTTCTTGGGAGTTTCCTAACTTTAATTTTTCTTAAGGCAAATGTTCCATAATGACACTAGTATCCAGAACAATGATTTTAATTTTCTTAATTAGGAATAAAAATCAAAAATAGACAAAAATATCTAAATTAACTTTGAGATATTTGAAATTTTTGTTGTGCACAGGGGAGATGATAGGTTTGAAGAGAGTTTTCCAAACTTAGACAAATGGGTGTGTCTGTACCTGCACATAGTGCAGTGATTGCAATAACTACTCCAAAATGCCACTCTGTGCTGGACCATCATTTTTGTCTGCCTCAAAAAGGGAAGGTGCTCCTTAAGATCCCACTTGGCGACAGGAGAGTGGCAATGCTAAGGTGAAATCTCTTGGAGCATACACAGGCATCTGGTATAACTGTGACTGCAGTGAAGACTCTAGAAAAACTGAACTCTGAAGCAGTTGACACTGGACACTCTGGTAGGTGCCACTGTAAAGACAGCAGTTCTTAAGGATGCCAAGACATCAGTGGTTAAGTCAGAGGCTCTGACAATGGGCTTACAAGGTCGGCGTTTCATATGGTATGCTTTTACTTTCATTATTTCTTGCTTTCAAATTATCCTATATAGCCTGGCCTGCATTCTTCATTACTGTATTATGGTGGCTGCTAAAGACCAGCAACCAGATGTGGGGAAGAACTTAACAGGCAGGGCAGCTACCTTCCAAGTGGGTAAGCTCCTGATGTTCATTGATACTGGCCCAAGATAGGCTTGATTGTATCAATAGCAATTAAATGACAGAATTTGTATCAATGATTGTTTTAAGGAGACTAGCTCATTGTCAATAATTCACACAGTATAAAAGGTCTTTCAGTATCCTAGAGAAACTAAGATTCTGGATCAAGTCATTATCTGGTCACAACTTAATTTTTAGCTTGTGCCTTTTGAAAAGATAAAAATTAGCATTGGGAAAATAGATCCTTCCTATTCTGCTTCATGCTGGAAAATTCCTGTGTCTTATGGAACAGATGTAGAAGTATCTTGATATGAGAGAATCTAGAAAGATTAGGAAATGCTTCTTTGGATCTTTATTCCTTATATAGAAGTGTTTAATATTATTCATAAAATTTGGTTCTTGTGATATAACTACATCCTCAAGGCCATATCTCCAGGCAATTGTTTTTATTAGAAGTTTAGCATCAATTTATAAAAGAAACCATTATGTAAAACTTAACAATGACCATAAGAGTGAGATCTTTAAATTGATTTATCCTCATAAAGGAATTGTCTCAAGTATTTATAACAATAAATACATCAAGCAATTGGTTCTATACCTACTTATGAGCTTGCATGAGCATATTCTGAATATCCATTGAAAATTTACTCGTGAGGTACTATGGTAAGAAGACAATTCTCAGTTTTAGGGTAGAAAGAGAAGATGTCTGTAGTACAGATTAATGGGAAGCTGGAGTATATACATAATAGGCTGGTCTGTACTGGACAGAAAGAAAGGTTTAAACAGTGATGCCTCTAGGTCTAAAAGTATGAAGGAAGTATCCTATATGAAATCAACAAACTGTATTCATATGATGTCTGCAATTCCTTCAAATACATTGGAGAGGAAACAGTATTGAGGTAGGCTCCTAGGAGACACCAATGCTATGTGTGATTCCGGTCAATTCTCACTCATGTCAGATTTAGTACTATGCACTCATGTTAGATTTAGCATTATTTCAGACCTCATATCCTGTCAAGTCCCAGAGTTGAAAAGAAAAGAAAGGAGCTTGCTATTACTAATAACATTGTTCTACAGAAAATGCCTGTGCTGAAACAGTATGGACCTTACCGTATCACTACTTGTCTAATAGGCATTAAGCACTGTTGCTGCTTCACTCTTCGTGGGTCTGTCAGAAGTGTTGTCTTCTAATGAGTTTTTCAAACAGTGCTACTGCTAGTACCACAAGTCATAACTTAAACAGAATATATACTAAATATAGCAAAAGAAAAATGATTAATTTGGGGTTCCATTAGTTGAATCATTCAAAATTATTTTTATGGCATTAGCATGGAATGGTACATCTTCCAGAACAACTATTTCTCTAAATTATTTAGATTCTAAGTATTACATTCATAACATTAGATTGTTATAGCAAACTTACACCAAATGAATCTTTTCAATGAGAGAATTGTATTGAATTGTGTTTCTAAGGTCTCTGGTATCTTCTAAACACAATGAGTATGAACACTTCCACATATGTTTCTCACTTTTTTAGTACTTGCTAAAATAATATTCTGTCTCTTGATTTTTTGAGCATAATCCATCTTTTTATCTCACTATTGAAATTTCTCCTTCTAGAAAGGGATAGGCAAGATATCAATAGCTGACCTATCAACTGAAACAAACTTTCTGCATTGCTTTTGTTTGTAAATAAGGACATCACAAGAATTAGAGCTATTGCTATTACATTAGTAGAATATAAAATGCAGTCAATAATACATCTTTGAAAGCTGCATAATTTCTGGCATGGACATGAAGTAAGGGCCAGGGTTATTAATGATGGGCAATGAAAATGGCTAATATGCACACTATCACAATGTTCTTGGATGCTTTGTAAGAGATGTTTAAAAATGGTTACAATTTGATGAAGGGCTACCATATGTGCTCACACCTGTGAGTAAAGTGTCAGCTCTAGGCCATTATAGGATAGGAGGTCAGGAATACTTCCTTGTCTGACACGAGTGAGAATTAACTTTCAGAACAAATTGAAATATACTTTAAAAACTTATTATTGAAGGATATATTCTTACATTAAAAATAAATCAATGAAGTAATAGTTCTATAACATAGTAGGAGAAATTCAGAATACTAAGGTGACTATCAGCACAATAAAGTATCTATTATTAGCAGCTTTGACGAGAAATTTTCTTTCATTTAATCAAGAATTATTTCAGTTATAATATTGTAGTTTGACTAAGTTTAGGTTTTAATTCCATAATAGTTTAGCTTCATTTTTATCTTATTCTCGATTAAAGAAAGCATGAATAAAACATTTATCAATGACTCTCTGCTATATTACAACTCCATGAGGTGAGTCTGCCATGCGACCAGAGTCTGCATCTCAGTATTTAAGAATCTGGATTATCCTTGTCAGTTTATTGAGGAATTTTTACATGTTAGTTCATTCATCAAATTAACAATATAATGTTTCAAAAGACATGAGACAATTTTATAACTGTGCATGGAGATATTGAAACTATGATATCCATTGAACATAACTCAAAATGTTTGTATATTCTTATATTTTGTAAAATTGTGTATATTTGATTTGATTTGTAATGAATAGTATCCTTATTGCAAGCTTTGCTCTAAACATATTCCTTTCTTCCATTCCAGTTATAGTCTAGACATTTTATAGCTTTTCATTGTGTGTTCTTATCCGCATTATTAGCCATAAATTGGATTGCTTTTTTCTGTCTCCTTGAGCTAATTCATTCATTTTAATACTAGCTTATATTATCCATTACAAACTTCTAACCAATCTCCTGTTTCTAAATGCCAAACAAAAATAATTTTTCTATATACATTTACTTAATTCACTAGCTATATTTTATATTTTATTGTACCTTTAATTGCATTCTGTAAAATTAGCAAACAATATATCTGTATATAATCATTAGTGCTTGGTCTATAGCTATATCCAAGATGCATTATTATATTTTGATGACTAAATTATATATGCTATAATTAAGCAAGAACAGAAGTAAATTATGTGTATATGCTTGTTAATGAATTCTATTTTTATGAAAAAACCTCACTGGAGGAAATTAAAAGATTTTTTTGGAGGACAATTAATAAAATCTTGTATTTTGATATAATCTTCTATACCAAGAAAAATATTTGTAATGCAATATAAATATTTGCCATTTTTATTCTCTTTGCACCAGCCACTCNAGTAGGTATTCAGTAAATGGAACATGGATAAATACGTCAGCATCTGCCTTTTTGTTTCTCTTTAGTTTCCTCTTAGCAGACTTTAGGTATGTCTTAACATTCTGCTGAATTACATTGCAGAAGTAACAATTAATTAGGTCACAGTTTATGTTACATTGGCTTTATTTTAGTCTCTTTAATGAGATTTGAGAAGTACCCTTGTGTAATCATTTTCACATTTAGAAACCATCTGTTAGAATGGGTCACTTCTGCAGAAGGCTAATCTTATTAATTTATATTGAATCTTCCCAGATTTAGCATTAGAGTGGAATTTTCCTAAGAGTTGCTAACCTTGGAAGAAGCCTCACATTTGTAGTTTTCAGCTCTCTATGTGCTGAAGAAGGAACTAAATGTAGCCTGACTTTTATGTAAATTTCTTTTACAATAAGAAAAAAGTTGATCACCTGAGAAACAAGCTAAATTGATGTTACATTTATACAGTTTGATTTACTCAACCCCCATGGTCATCCAGTAGGCCCCTTAGAAAGATTATTCAAATTTTAATTATGATCCACTAATTTGGAGACTTCACAGCTGTGTTCCTCAGGAAAGGACACAGGATGAATCCTTTTCATTTCCTACCCACCTTTATTTTCACTCTATCAGGAGCAAAAGCTAAGCTTGATCCCTTCATAAAAGTACTTCTACACTGATTTTTGTGTAGTAAGGAAGCCGCTAGTTA
This sequence comes from Bramus lutescens, assembly GCA_001685075.1. Taxonomy (NCBI): domain Eukaryota; kingdom Metazoa; phylum Chordata; class Mammalia; order Rodentia; family Cricetidae; genus Bramus; species Bramus lutescens. Next base: position 10,228 of record LOEQ01009599.1, read on the forward strand.
GTTCCCGGCTGCTTAGCCCCTAAATTATTACAGACACTGTATTATTTAAATCACTACTTGACCCATTAGCTGTAGCCTCTTATTGGCTTAACGGTTACATCTTAATTTAACCCATCTCCCTTAATATGTGCATCACCATGAGGTTGTGGCCTACTAGCAAAGTTTCAGCACGTCTGTCTCTGGTGGGGGCTTCATGACTTCTCTCTGACTCCAACTTCTCTTTCCCAGCCTTCAGTTTAATTTTCTCTGCCTACCTCTACTCCCTGCACAGGCCCAAGATAGTTTCTTTATTAACCAATGGTATCCACAGCATATAGAGGGGAAGCCCACATCAATTTTTAAAATATTTGAGAAGTACTTACTCGGTTATCACCTTTTTAAAATGGTCTAAGAGTAATAGATTTGATGAAAATCTTAAATAATGTGTTTTTCAAAAATGTCAAAGAATATTTACATATATAATCTAAATAAACCAGAGTGTTCAAGGATACTAGCAAAGGGATGATAATCTCTATTTACTAAATTGTGATACAATAAAAATATATCTAATCATGTAAGTATAAAATTATGGTCATACAGGTCAGTAATATTTTAGAGAGAGATGACTAAATGTTATAGTAGAGAGAACTTGTAAGACCCTGACCATCTTTTCCCTCTCCAGTGAAAAAGGAAATAGTCAAAGCTATTCTGAGTTCTATGAGAGTAAGCTGCTAATTAGTACAATCAGTCCTGGCAAGATATTATCGCAAGTATTTTTTGCTTGTTTGCTTTCTCGCTTGCTTTGGTTTTGNNNGTTTTTCTTCCCCCCCCCCCTTGAACTTTTAACACTTACTAAGAATCCCCATTGCTTTCTGCATATTTGAATGACCGAAAGAATAGAGTTCTTTAAATAAATGAAGCCATCACTGAAAAAACTATGGTTCACAAACTAGAAGTTAACTGTTTTTATCATGTCTAGAAATTTCCTATCCCTCATATTTTTGTTGATTTGAGGAGTGAATTACTCAGCAATATTGTACTGTTGCGTGGGGTAAATAAGTATCTCTTTATAATGTAAAGCCTTCAGGGCTTGAGAAAGATATCAAGAGAAGGATATTATATCTTTATTTCCTTGTGTAATTGCTTCAAACTACAGAGAAGCTGGAGAGTAGAACTTTCCCATTGAATGACATTGTCAACCTAAAAACAAAAGGCAACAGAAAATGGGTTATTTACATCCTGCTCTCATTTTTTTGCTAACTTTAGAAATTTAATCTGTTATTTTGTACACATTACTGAGCTTGGTAAAACCAAAGAGACAATCTCGAGTCATATAGAGTTAGCCTAAACATATTTCTATGGAGAGAGTTACTACAAATTAGAGAGAAGCCCCAGTAAAGAGGTGGGTGGAAAATTACCCTGCCCCTGGGAAGCAAGTATTTGAGAACATTTAGAGAATTTGCTAGATCAAATTACTATATGTAAAGGAACTGTATATGAGCATTAGACAATAAAACTTAAAAGCATTTCAAAAGCAAAATAGGGTTTTAAATAATTTTCTAATTTTAGAAAAGTACTTAATGTTTCAAATGCACATCTTACCGATACTGACCCTTTTGCTAAATCTATTATCTCTTTATTGTATTTGGGTTCTAGTACAAAGATAGATACAGGAGAAGGAGAAATGACAGGTAGATGGGAGTGAAGGCACAAAAGAATGGTAGATCATGGAGGAAAAACAAAGAAACAGAGTTGGAGACAGAAGAAGATTTTTGGGAACAGAGATAGACAGAGATAAAGACAGAAATGGAAGTTTTGTAGATCATGTACAGTGATTGAGTCTACTAGTTCCCCAGTACTGAGCACTGTCTTTAGGTATGAATATTTTAGTCTGTGTATCATGAAAGCAAGGATCAACTGTCGCTACACTTTGCATGATTTTAATAAAGAATTCACACAGGGAAACAATATTGTAGATAAAAATATAAATCTCAACAGAGTTTCATTTATGAATGAAGACAGGTTTGGCATAGAGATAAAGACGTCTATTATACATGGGCAAGAGTAAGTCTTGTTATTATCTTCTTCTCATTTCATCACCCTGGATGATATTTAATGTTAAGGCTGCCTTTGTCCTTGCAACAGACAAGAAAATCTTGTCCAGGAATCCAATGGGCTTTAAATTTGTTTTCTTGTGTACACAAATATAAAACATTATACAATATATAGGGTACGCCAAGTAATGTATGATGCACATAAGCATTGTGTAATGGTTATGTTAAACATGCCCATATCTTCAAATACTTTGCTTTGTTCTAGCAAAATTTCTTTCTTCTAGACTTGTAAAATGTATACTGTATTATTACCACATATGGTTTTGCTCTAGTGTGTGAAAGTATAGCTACACTTTTTTTTATCCCATGTAAAGTTAGTTTAAGATGTATCTATCAGTACTTCCTCATCTCTCTGGTCTCTGTAATCAATAAAGTATTCTTATATTCAGGAGATTAATCTTTCACACTCAAAACACCCTCCATACTTCCTTTTCTCTGCTTGGTATTATTTTCTGTTATGACATTGAAAGCTACTATTTAAGTTTTGTGTGGTCAATATTTCATTAATTTATTTATAGTATTGCCAATTAATTTTGTGAATATCTTAGGCTGTTTTCTTGGCTTAGCTATTTGAGTAGTGTTGCATTGACCATGGGAATATACATGTATCCTAGTTGCATTTTTGTTGATGTACTAAAATACCCTAAAAATATACACTTTTGGGAGGAAGAATATTTAAACTTACAATTCCTGGTTGCAGTCCATTATTATGTGAAAGCCAATACATCAAGGAAATTAAAGAAGTGAGTATCCCTCTTTCCTACACTAATTCCCACATTTTCTTTTCCATTTTTTAAAGTTGGCAATTTTTTCAAGTATAAGAGGAAATACTGTAGTAATTTGTATAAAATGTTTCACAACTATTTGTCTTGCATATTGAGGATTCCAATTGCATACACAATTTTTAAAATATGATTCTTTGTCTTCTTGAGGTCTGTTGGGTTTTTATATATTCTTTTAGTAACCATCATGTTCATATCATTTTCAAAAGTTTTTATATGTTACATCTGTGACATACAAGCCATATTCTAATTAAGATATTATTGTAGTTTACAGATGAATTTTCTAGATGATGAATATGTTGAGCATTTTGTTTCTTTGCCAATGAGTATGTGTTGTGGGACAATCTTTTTGTACATTGTGAAGATGTGTCTCTACCTAAGGCTCCTTCTGATTGGTTTAATGAAGAGATGTAAGGCCAATAGTTAGGCAGGAGAGAATAGACAATCATTCCAGAGAGATAGAGAAGCTAGAGAATAATCTGAGGCACAAAGAATTAAAGCATTAAGATAGAGAGAAAGTTGAACATACAGTATGAAGAGAGGTAACAAACCACATTGCAGAAGGTAAATTAATATAAATGGTTTAAGTGGTAAGGGCTAGTTCGGAACAAGACTAAACTAAGGCCAAGCTTTCAAACTTAATAAGAAATATTGTGTCATTATTTGGGAGCTGATGGTCTAAAGAAAATCCTGCTAAGAAATTACCATTATGTCTAATGTCCCTTAAAAATTAGTTCAGAAGGTCTTGTTTTCTTGATGTCCTCTAACCCCTATGGCTCTTACACTCTTACTGCATCCTATTCCATGGGCTTCCCTGAGCTCTGAGAGAAGAGATTTGATGGAGACATTCCATTTAGGACTACATGATACCAGGTTCTTCACTCTGTGTTTTCTGGCTGTGGGTCTCTGTATTTGTTCCCATCTGCTGCAGGGGGAAGTTTCTGTTGTGATAGTTGACAAGGCACTGATCTATAAATATAGCAGTATATCATTAGGAGTCAGTATATATTCTCTTTTTAGACCTGTATTAGGTCTGTTTTTCCCTAAGCCATACCACCAGCCTCCCAAAGAATAACTTATCTATTTAATAAGTATAGAAAAAATTGATGAATACCACCAAGTTCCATGCTTATTTTTACATTACCAATCTCAACATGATTTTATATTTCATGAGCATCTGACATAGTAGAAACATCTATGTTTGGTAAGTGGAATGTTAAGTCTTCCATGGACCAGCTTTGTTGAAACAATTTGCCTTATTGTCTTAGGATATCCTGGCTTACTATAACCTAGAGGATAGAGGTGAAAAGAATTATAGAACAATCTATGGTGCAAAATATATTCTTCTATAATAAAGAACTGTTTAGCCAAAATGCTTATAGAAATAAAGTTGGGAAACCTCACTCTATGTTTCTGTACAAGGAAGGTGTCTAATTTGTTATATAGCAATTATTACTTGCGTGTATCATGAACATTTGTATAATCATTCTGATATTTTCATCACATCAACTCATCTTACTTAATTGTTAGTTTATCTTATAGTCTTATGGCTTTTTCTTAATGTAAATACTAGCTACACTTACCCTCTACTTGCCGTTGACTGAAAATATGCAGGAATACAAACCATCATTCCTGTAACAATTAAAATTATTTCACCAATTCAATTTCTGCAAATCTCAAGGGCTACATAATCACCCACAAAGGGGAAACATGATTTATTAAATCTTATTAGATTTTTAATCATTTTCAATAAACGTTAAAATCATCCTGCATTTTCAGTATCCCTGAGACTATTTTTGTTGTTTATCTGTCTATTCAGATGCTCCATGAGCTGCTTTGTATGTGCTGACACTTTCAGCATTAAATGTATTACAGTCTATTATATATTAACACAGGCTATTGAAATCATGAGATATATTCTATTTATCACATATTTGGGTAATAAGTAAAAGAAGAACTATTATTATTGGCAGATTGATTAAACAGAATTATATTACAAAGATAAAAATGTTAATCAATGGCCCAGGATGTCCTGGCTGCTGTTTTGGCTTTAAGGAGCATGTAGTTCCATGAGCTCTATGTTTTGACAAGGTAGGACTTCAGAGTTTTAATCCTCTTAGACAATGATCTAATTGCTGTTCCTTCATTTTATGCAATAAGGCTTCACTTGAATATGACATTCCATCTGTTAAACTCCTCGAAATTTCAAATAAACAATCTGGAAGAAATCAATCACCATTCCTCAGCGTGTTCTCTGAATTTCAGGGATTCCTAGGAGGCTACAAAATTGAGTGTGATCACCAATTTAAAACGGTAGTTCAATGGCAAGATAGAAGGAAGACAGGAATAATGAGTTATCACTAAATAAATGAAACTGTTTGTGAATAAATTTCTAACTGTGTAACGAGTTCCTTAAACTTCTGAAATTTTGATGTCATTTCAGAAGTTTTAATGGATGCCGTTAGTGTCTTCTGCAGATCCCACTACCAGGGACAGACTCACGATTAACAGATGTAGATGTTGCCAGACGGGAAGTTACCACTTCCCTCTAAAGGGAATAATTTTGTTGTTTTGGGAAGGGCAACAGGGGCAGAAGCATCTAACTGACTTCAGTACACATAGAGAACAGGTTTATGCTGCTCCTTAGCTGAGATTCATATTCTTTTCACACATTTTCTCCATTATTTGCTCAAATTTCCTTGTGCCTGTATGAGAGCTTTCCTTCAATTAATATCTCTAACAAAAATATTTGTCTTAGGCTATTTTCTTGAAAACTTTCCCTAAGATTTTAAAATATCTACCAATAGAATAATGGAAATTAATATTTATTTATATTATATTTGATATTAATCACATCTCTCCAGGAAGCTATATACTTCATGATTACTATTTACTGGTAATTTTTCTCAGTACCAGGCAATAACAAATTATATTATCAGTTATTATAGCTCCTAAAATGTATTTTCTAGTAGTTTTTTTTTTCCAAATCTATTCTTCTTTTTCTTCTTTCTCTACTTCTCTTTCTTTTTCTTATTTTGTTTGAATATAAGGTATGAAAGTTGGCCTACACAGCCTAAAATCACTTGAGAGATTCTGTATTAACAGAATGCCCAGATGAGGTTTACTGTTACCATGTCCATAAGGAATTACTTTAATTGATGATTGATGTGAGGGTCACATCATCCACTGTGGTTACCCCCTTCCTTAGACTAAGCTGAGTAAGAATGCTAATCATGATGAGCAAGGAAGCAAACCAAGAAGGCCAGTTCATTCATGGTTGCTGCCTCCAGGTTCCTACCTTGAGTTTTTACCTTGATTTGTCTAAATGATGGATGTTGAGTAATCACGGTATTGTTTAGCATTAAAACACTCTGACCCAAAGAAAATTAGAGGAGGCAAGGGTTTATTTCCTTCTACAGGTCCCTAGCCACTCAACATAAAGATTGTTTTCTATTTGGGGCTATAATCCCTGTTAAAATGATACAAGAACTGATATGTGAAACACACCAAATGGGGAGTAATTGATGCAGATTTCTCTTCTATAGGCATTTCGGACGAAGGAACAGCAAGTTCAAAGTTCCTGAGTCTGAATCATAAGGCAACAGGAAGAGTTTTTGATTGTTAGGGTCCAAGACTCTGGGAATAACACATGTTGAAGACCGGGTTAAAGTGAGCCAAATTTTATTTAGAAAAATGGATATCAAGGAAGCAACAAGGCTCGGGCTCCAAACTGCGTCCTCAAGGCAGAGACAGCAGCAAGTTTTACAGGGGAAAACCACAAAGGAACAGCTCCGCAGTCTCATTGAATCATAAAGTAATAGAGGAGAAGCAGATGGGGACTAGCCACGATGACACTTGGCCTGAGATTTCTATGGCTCTGTGATTCTGACTGGCTATGGGTCAACCATTGAGAAGGGGTGGAACTCTTACGGTTTACACCTGTGAAGAATTAGGTGTACTGTAGCCTAGCCTCAGGAAATTATGGGGCAACATCTCAGGGCAGAATGGCAGAAAGGGAGAAACTGTGCATAATAAAATGAAAAAATTAGGACCTGAGGTGTGGGACAGATAAAGGTTGATAAAAGAGACATGTCTTTGAGGAAGACACCAGATAACAAAGTGCAGATTGCTGCATTAGGGCATCTTCCCAACTGATTCCCAAATCTTCAGTGTTCCTCCAACATTCTCGAGGTGATTGAATTTCTTGTGGCGAGGCAGCTGTTTCAAAACTAGACTCACATGAAGCGGAAACAGAGACAGCATCAGGGATAACACAGTGAGGATTATTTCAGACTTAAGAATTACTCAGTGAATTGAGTTTATTAGTCATTTTGTCAGAAATTTTACCACCCAGTGCCTTGCAAGAACTAGACAGGGATATGTCCTCATGGTTCTATTGTTACTATAAAAAATAGAAATATGTTTTTCAAATAGGCACTTATGTGTGGATATGGCAAGTTCTAACCTCTCTGGCTCGGTTTCACACTGTGCTCACTGCTGCATCAGTCTCCCCTCTCCTTCCTTACAAATCAAGCAGAGAGGAGAATCTACTAAGCAGTGGGAGGGATGGTCCCTATTTCCTTTGCCCAGACTCAACTGTCTATTGCATGAAAGACCCATGGCAGGGAAGCAAACACAGATTACTCTGTGTAGCACATTGTCAGAAAGTGTCTGGGCAGAGAAGGCAAGGAACGAGCCTAGCAAATGCCTTTGTGCACATAGTCCTGCAGAGTTTTACAGTTGGTATTAGTTTATTAGTCTCCTGTTTCAGTTTTTACCACCAAGTGTCCTGCAAGTGCAAAGTAGAAATATGTCCTGATAGTTCTATTGCTAACAACAAAGAATGCAAGCCTGCTACCTTTAGAGTACTCATGTAATACTCCATAAGTCAGAGGAAATGAAATAGACAGCACAGTTTTAATAAGTTTGACAACTTACTACTCCATAGAAAACACACAAGGGAAGCAGGAATTTATTGCAGACCTACATCTAAATTTATGAAAATTTAACTTGACACTTATTGAACAAAATAACAAGATAAATCTACTTAAATTTTAGTTATGATTTTTGTCATGATATATGAATGAATTTAATCAACTGTAAGACAGAACATAATACATTTTGTAACTGGAAAACTTACAATAGATCCTGATTATGAGAGAAAAAACTTTGAAATTAATAAAAGTTGTAAAAGTAGTTGATAAGTGAAATCATATAGTAAGAAAAAAATATTTATTTGACCTTTTAAAACAAGCAGGTATGGAGAGTACACATAAATTCTGGTTAGATTTATGTTGATTTTCTCAGTGAAATCTAATATCACAATCACATTGCCAAGTAGTGAGATTCAAGAAAGCATTATTGTTCAAACAGGAACTCAGTGGGATCAAAATAAATGTTGAAGAGTGTAGGTATTGTTTTCCAATAATAACAAAAATGTAACAAATAATCTTGGCAGGGGGTAGAATAATATTCTTTGTAAATGTTTTTAATTTAAAATATTTTAAAAAATTCCCTATTACCTGAACGTGACATATCACAATTTGAATATCTCAGTGGTAGCTTGCCACAGCTTGCAAAAGGAAGGGATCATTTATGAGCTTAGGCACAGGGGAAACTCAGAGGGTGGCCTGTGACTTTAGGCATGCATGGCACTGTAACTTCTTTTTACAGGAAGATGCCAATTTCATGCTCTACACTTTTTGAGACCATTTAAGTGGGTGTTCTATTTATATGAAAAGATGCAGTTCCTGCCACAGGAATGAACCAAATCTAGTTTCATTGCCACATTATTGGAGAAAAAATGTGAAATAAAATGTGTAGACAAAACTTACCTCCTCTTTTATATGCATGTTGACCTGTAGGAGTGAGTTAAGTAATGCATGAACTTTTGAATTTTTGTATTGAACTTTCTTATTCATTTGTTCGGTAACAAAACTGCAGAATTCAAGTGGCAATAGTACACTTTCCAATTTAATAAATATTAAGAATTATTATTAATGTATCATGTGCTGGCATACAAACATCTTATCAATTACAGTTTTACACTTGTTCCTGGCTTTTTCATATGTCTTGTGGCTTCAAACATGCAGGTCAGTTTCATAAAACTAGAAGAAAATATTTAAGAGGCATTTTAAAAGTCTACTGAACAAGCAAAGCTGTGGAAGAAGCTAGCTAAATTTTGCTATCTGATTAGTTTTCCTTGGTTGGGGAATTAACTTTACATAAGTACAGCAATATAAATCTGTATCCACCACTCATATATGTATAATGAACATTCCGAATGACTATAACTAATAGAATTTTAATTATTTAGAATTTATATTATGTAAACCAAATGCAATTCATTTCATTGTTTACATACAGATTTAATGTACATATACAAAATCATTTTAAATAGAAGTAGTTTAGTTTTCACTGTTTATGAGAATTTTCATCATGAATATTTGTAAGAGTCAAAATTTTATATTTTTTTAAGTTTTCATATAATTAATATCACTCGTCTGAATCACTTTGTCAGTGATTAAATGATCTAACAGAACATAATTTACAGTGTTCAATGCTTTCTGTTCACCAGAGTCAGAGCTGCCACAGTGTCAAAAGGTACCTAATGCCTCACCCTCCCACACACACATGCCCACACACTCTCTCACCCTCTGTCTTAAGTAGGTATGCATGCATACATGTAAATGTGTGCTTGTGTGTGTAGTTAGTGGTTCACAATATGTCCAGCCTCCTTTTTAATGTAGACACTTGACTGCACAATGCAATTTCTTTTCAATTCTTTTAACGCACAAGGCTGTTGGGATGACAGGAAGTATGCAATGCGGTCTGTAAAGAGCTTTAGGAATGATGATTTCATAGAAAGAAGAAGGAAATGGTTTATTTGCTTTTTTAGAATAAAAGACATGTTGAAAGTTTTAAGGAATGTAGAAAGAAAATGAAAGAGTCACTCCTATTTCCCTGTCTGTCAATACCTCAGAAATAGATATGCTGATTGCAACTGACAGGAATACTTGAAATTTGCATCATTATTGTTCAACTGTTGAAAACAAACTTTAAGCTGCTCTATTAGAAAAGAATCTTTATCCAGTCAGGTGAATTTTATTTTGTGTCATTTTTTTTATCATGACGATGATCATCATTAATGTTCTATAGACAAACAGGTTTTTAAAAATTATTTCATTGTTAAATTATTTGCACCCTTCAATTTAAATTTATTTTTCAGAAAATTCTTTGCTTTTTAATTTCTCCATCAATATGTTTATGGAAGCAAACATTTAATTGTAATCATTGTTTTGTGTGAATACTGAAAGTATTTCTCAGTGATAATATCAGGAATTTAATTTTGAGAATTCTTTTTATGTTTACTTTCCTTACTCCAAAGCTTTCTCACTGAATTGTTTTTACAATTTAAGGTTCAGGTATCAATCATACAATTTTGTAAATATCACTTCTCAATGGACATTGATATTACTGAGGAAAAACCAGTGATCAATACTCCTGATGTCTTTGTAAGTAAAGATCTTTGGATTTACAAAGATAAAATTTTATGTAAGAGAACAAAATCTATGTATTTATGATTAATAAGTAAAAAAAAACTTATTAAAATGCTAATCATCCATTTCAGAGCTTAAATGAATAAAAAATGGTGTAAGAGTTAACAGACCATCTTTGATGAAAACTCCCATAACTTTTACACTTTGAATAACTGGAATAGTGAGAATATAGTCTTGACCTGGCTTTTATTTTAGTTTTCATTGGCAAGATACTAGGAGAATTTGGAGAAATAAAAATCCTAAGTGCAATGAATTCATGAAATATGTAGACTTAAGCAAGAAGTAACCAAATGAAATTTGAATTTTATTTATTTTATGTAGAATCATTGGAAGTAGACTTTGTGAACTGGGATATAACCCAATTGAAAAAGTGTTTACAAAAATGTAAGGAGTAAAGTTAAGATCCTCAAAATCACTATAAAACGTCAATGGGTGTGATGACTCACCTATTATCCCATCTTCCAGGAGTCAGAGAAAGGGTATGCCTGGAAGAAACTGGCTAGACTGGCTAGCTGAAAAGGCAAGCTCTTGGTTCAGTAACCAGATTTACACAGGGCCATAAAGAAGACATCAAAGGTCAGCATCTCTCTCTCTCTCTCTCTCTCACACACACACACACACACACACACACACACACAAACACACACAAACACGCATACACACAAACACACATTCTATCACAGACACATACACACACATACATACACACAGAGGTAAAATACTTAAATTTATGATGGAAAATGAAAATATTTTGAGAATATTATATCAATTACGCATAAAATATTTATTAATTTATTTATTTCTTATAGTGTTAAATTTTCTTAAACACATTTCTTTACAAAACAAACCATATGAATTCAACCTGGGTTAATAAATGATTTTTTTTAATTTGCAAATTACTTAAAAATGTGAAGAGATTAAAATAAAGCCACATAAAAATGGAAGAGACACAGAGAATCTGGATATTGTATGCTAATGTGCTGTCTTTGAATGGTTTGATGCCCAAGGAAGGAGCACAAGATGCTAAAATACATTTGATTATAAATTATAAATACTGCTAGATTAATCATACCTATCCATTTTGAAAGTCTCTTGACTTCAAAATTTAAGTCAAGAGATATGTTACTTTGGAAGAGGTTTTGCTTTTGTTTCCACAGGAAATGAGGAACATTGGGTTCATTCTGCTTTAAGAAAAATCAGGTTTGATCAAAGAAGACCCCCTGAGAAATTTTTTTTATTAAAAATTTCCACCTCCTCCCATTTCCCTCCCATCCCCCC
>LOEQ01009599.1:23287-43141 GCA_001685075.1 Bramus lutescens
ATTTTTTGATTGGGTTAATTAGCATTTTAAAGTCTAGTTTCTTGAGTTCTTTAGTTCTACATCCAGAAAAGATTCAAGACTGCTGGCTGAGAAGATCAGGCTTCACAGAATATTTCATTCAGGATTTGACCATAAATCAAAATTTTCTTTAGGTCCCCATAAGATTATCAGAGCCCCTAATCAGCAGGAAGTAGCCTGGAAAACAATGAATCCATTCCCCAAAAATGGATTATGCATTTGTCTTTGTTTAGAATGTTGGTTACGAGTTGTTATGGATAATTATCATGAGAAAAGCTAACCAAAGGAGATTTGATTCAGGGTTGATGGAAATAGAAAACACTATCCTGAGAGAGATGACCCAGACCAAAAAAGATGAATATGGCATGTACTCATGCATTAGTGGATTACCTATATTACTGAGGACTAAAATGATAGAAACAAAGAAAACAATACAAAGAATCAAAGTAACAAAGAATTGTTCTTCAAGAAAATCAGCAAGATAGACAAACTCTTAGCAAAACTAAACAGAGGGCAGAGAAAGAATAACAAATTGACAAAATCAGAAATGAAAAGGGGACATAGCAAAAAAAAACACTGAGAATTATTATATCATACTTCAAAAACCTGTACTCCAAAAAATTTGAAAATCTAAAAGACATGGATAGTTTTCTGGATAGGTATAACATACCAAAACTAAATAAAAAAACAGATAAACAATTAAATAGACCTATAAACCCTAATGAAATAACAGTCATCAAAAGTCTCCCAATGAAAAAAGGCCCAGGACAGAACTGGTTTCAGACCAGAACTCTACCAGAACTTCAAAGAAGAGCTAATACCCATATTCCTCTGTTGATGAAGGCTGTTTGTTTGTTCCTGGATGCCTAGACTCAAAATAATCACACAGAAATCTGTATTAATTGCAATGCTGTTTGGCCTATTAGCTTATGCATATTTAGAGCTCACTCTTATCTTTTAAATTAATCCATTTCTATTATTTTATATTTTACCCCAAGGCTCACGGCCTACCAGCAAGGTTCTTGGTAGTACTCGTGTTTTTCTCCTCTAACGGCTCCATGGCATCTCTCTGACTCCACTGTCTATTTCCCACCATTCAATTTAGTTTTCCCCACCTAGCTCTACTCTGCCCTTTCCTAGGCCATGCCAGCTTCTTTATTCATTAACCAATAAATCCAAGACATATATGAAGGACTTCCCATACCACTCCTCAAATGTTTCCACAAAATAGAAATAGAGAAATGCTGCCAAACTTTTTTATGAGGCTACAGTTACCTTGATACCCAATCTACACAAAGACCCAACTAAGAAAGAAAATTACAGATCATTCTCACTCATGAACATTGATGAAAAGATACTCAATAAAATCCTGGCAAACCAAATACAAGAGCACATCAAATGAAAAATCAAGTTGGCTTCATTCCAGAGATGGAAGGCTGATTCAACATATGAAAACCAGTCAATGTATATACCATATCTGTAAACTGAAAGAAAAAAAAAACATGATCATCTTAATAGATGTTGACAAAGCCTTTGACAAAATCTACTGCCCCTTCATGATAAAGATCTTGGAGAGATCAGAGAAATAAGGATCATTTCTAAATATAATAAAAGCAATATTCAACAAGCCAACAACCAATATCAAATTAAATGGAGAGAAACTCAGATAATTCCACTAAAATCAGGGAAAGACAAGGCTGTCCACTCTCACCATATCTATTCAACATAGTTCTTGAAGTTGTTGCTTGAGCAATAAGAAAACAAAGAGAGATCAATGGGATATAAATTCTAAATAAAGAAGTCAAAATTTAACTATGTGAGGATAATATGATAGTATACATTAGTGACCCACAAAATCCTACCAGGGAATTCATACAACTGATAAATACCTCTAGTAATGTGGCAGGATAGAAGATTAACTGAAAAAAAATCAGTAGCCCTCATACATACAAATGATAAAAGAGCTGAGAAAGAAATAAAAGAAACATCACCATTCACAATAGCTACAAATAACATAAGATAAAGACTTTCTAATAAGAGAAACTAGTTCTTGGAAATACATATTTTATTCATTTATGAGTAAACTTATTTGGAATTGATGGCAATAAGCATAAAGTAAATGTTTATGTTCTCTTGCATATACAAAGTATTGCAAATGTACAAAAGTCTGATGTGTAGACTTAGTTTTGAGGGGAAAGCTCGTATTAGTTTGTATTCCTCTGTAATAGCACAAAGATATAAACAAGTCATTTTTTTCTGGAATTGCAGTGATCTATACTGTAAAAGCAGGGGGTAAGGACTAGAAATTTATTTTACGATTTCTTTTTTATCTTTTTAACCAGTGTTATAAGATTATCCTGCCAAAATCTTAGAAAGAAGCAGTTGGCTATTTATGTTCACAATAAGGATAAAACATTCTTGAGAATGAGGGATAGTAAGCAGAGGGGTAAATGGGTTGTCAAACCTTGACAGGTTATCACTGAGAATTTCCCACATGAAAATGACAGGAAGTTGTATGATGGCCTTAGACTTACATGATATCGGAACAAAAATAGAAATCGTTAATCATCTCTATATACTAAAAGTGGCACTTTCCTCAGTGTGAGAAGGTGAGCTGCCTCAAAGGAGTCCAAAGCTTGTACTATTACAGCATCAGAATATTAAATATGGTGTATTTGTATATTATGTTGAGGAAGATGATCACTATTTGCTCCAAAAGATTATTAATATTGTCTTTTTCCAAACTACACTTCAGAAATGCAGGCTGGATGGTGGCAGCTCCCCACATGACCCCAGAGGTGAGGACAGACAGGTCACTCATTTAACCAGAAAGTGAGTTTGCTTCTGTCAGAAGAGTGAAGATGCTGAAAACCCAGAAAAATAAGCAAACACTGATATACCATAGTGAGAAATATGAAACCATGATTTGGAGAGAGAGAGAGAGAGAGAGAGAGAGAGAGAGAGAAGAAGAGAAGAAATCATATATGTAAATGTATTCTCAAATAACCCAGTTGTTGTCTAATGTTATTATCAATTTTCCTAATCTGCCAAATTAATATCACAGTTAACATAGAGAAAGTCTCTATCAATGTGCAAAGATAATAAAAATCACTTTGAGCATTTTCGACTTGAGAGATTTGAGGTGATTTTCAATACATTAGCCTTTTTACTGATAATCAAAGCCAAAGTGACATGATGAAAGACTTTAAAGATAGGCTGAAATTCTCATTACAGAAATATTTTGACACTATTTCTTTTCTGGTAAGCAAGGATTTCTTTTGGTAGCTTCTCTTGTTGACTCTGGACCAACCCTGTGCTCTAATTAAGACACACTGTTTACAAGTAAGCAGGCACTACTGATATATCATACAGTTCAAGAGATACCACCTACTCAAAAAACTATACCAAATCTAAACAGTTCAGATCAGGCTATAAGGGCACAGGATGAAGAAAATCCACTATGATATCTTTAATTTCTGTGGGTTCTGTACAATTTTTTATGTAAAAATATATTTTAAAAAGAATCAATGTATATCCATTCAGTCTATATTGATCATTAATTGGTGGGGTTTTCTTTCTTATTTGGATTTTTAAAATTGTCTTTTCTTTATTGAATTTTTCTCTCTATGAGGCAGCAATTTCCTGAAGCTCTTAGTTGCCATAATAAACTCAAAGTGAAGGAATTCATGGTCATCAATCAAAACTACAATGGCATCTTTTTAGAAGGTTTATGTTTTCTTTGCTTTAATTATATATTTGTATGAACTTCAGTGTGTTTTTTTCTATTTAGACATGTGTATAAGGGGTCAGAAGAAGACATAAGATCCCCCGATGCTGGAGTTACAGGTGGTTATGGTTCATCTGACATTGGTCCTGACCAACCAAACTCAGGTTGTCCTTAGAAACAGTCTAACCTCTTAATCATGGAAGCATTTCTACATTCTTTCTCAATGAACTTTTACATTCTAAAGACACAATAAACATAGCAGCATTATGTGTCATAGTCAGAACCTAGAAACAACCCAAGTGCTGCTCGCCTGAATAATGAATAAAGAAGATATGGTACCCTTACACATTGGAGTACTTTGGAGAGCACAGTGGGAAAAAAATGACATCTTAAAATTTGCAGGCAAACGGATAGATCTAGAAAACATTATATTGAGTGAGGTAACCCAGACTCAGAAATACAAATACAATATGTGCTCACTCATTAGTGATTTTTAGATATAAAGCAAAGAAAAAAGCTATACAAAATAAAAAAAAAACCTAAAATTTTAAAAAGAAACAAACAAACCCAAGAGATCACAGGAAAGAATAAATCATACTAGAACAGTAGGTATTCATGTTAGGAAATTACCAAAAAATAAAAATTAAACAAGAATTGATAAACGTTTTAAAATGATATATCTTCCGGTATTCTCTGTTTTCCACTCAGTGAACACTGACTAGAAGATTGAACTAAAACAATATGAATCTGTTTCCCATAGGAAATTCTGCTAATTGGCTAAGCTAGGATCAAACTTAATAGGGATTTCTATGCAGAGTGAGTTGGATTATCTCCCATATTCTCTGTTCCAGGAACCCAGTTAATCAAGAAAGTCTCTAAGATGTCAACTATATCTATTTTCTAAAATAATAGCTTTAATAATTTTAAAGAACATTATTAAATGTGACACCAATCCAATGCACCTTTAAGTTTTCATATGCTTTGTATAAAGTCACATGAACTACTTTTTTTTTCTCTTGCAATGATCAAACTGCTCGCTGCTCATAAACGTGTGACAGTTCATGTTGAAGAGGATGTGGAATAAGGGAAACGTTCATCTACTGCTGACAGGGGGTTAAATTTGTACTGTCACAGTGGGAATCAGGGTGGCAGTTCCTAAGAAAGATAAAGATAAAGATAGTTTACTCCTGAATGCAAGTAAATTCTGAGCTGGACAGAGAGTAGACACTCAAATAATGGCATACAAATGTCTCCTAGGAACACTCAGCTCTTTTTTGAGGATTCTTTATCTCATAATGTTTTGTCAGATTCTTTTACTCTTAAATGTCTTTTAAACACACACACACACACACACACANAGATAAAGATAGTTTACTCCTGAATGCAAGTAAATTCTGAGCTGGACAGAGAGTAGACACTCAAATAATGGCATACAAATGTCTCCTAGGAACACTCAGCTCTTTTTTGAGGATTCTTTATCTCATAATGTTTTGTCAGATTCTTTTACTCTTAAATGTCTTTTAAACACACACACACACACACACACACACACACAYATTAAGGTATATTCTTATAAAATTTGTATATGAAAGTGTGTCTGCCTCTACATCTATAGATTTTTCGTCTGTGTTTTCTTTGACTCAAAATACAACTGTACCAATCTTGGGCAAAGATTTCAGCTTGTTTCATTATTTGTGCATAGTTATTGTGGTAAAAAAAAAAAGATACAGAATGTCTAAAACAGAACAAATTGGAAACAACACTGGTACAAAGTGCAGCATTAAATCACCCTACCCAGGACACATCTGAGAAACGTGTCATTTGGTATTTTCTTTGTGTTTTGAACATATGGGACTACTGTTGCATATGCTATTTGTCACTGACCCAAGCACTGTAACATGATGTGTGATTGTAAAGTACTTGGACATAAAAGGAATATAAATACTTTGGCGTTAGCAAAATCAAAATTAGTACTGTACTTAGAAGGAAAAAAAGAAATCGTAGGTATGTTGGGCATAAAAATGTATCATCCAATGATCCTAGTGCTCTGATTCCCCACGAGGGAGACAAAGAAAATGAGATGGAACAGACTTGTGTAGCAGATACTGTACCACATGGAGCAGTCATTGAATAGTGCTATTTAGAGTGCCTTTAGAATATCTACTATTCCTCCCACTCAGAGAAAGGGAGGGGGAGACACAGATAAAGATAGTTTACTCCTGAATGCAAGTAAATTCTGAGCTGGACAGAGAGTAGACACTCAAATAATGGCATACAAATGTCTCCTAGGAACACTCAGCTCTTTTTTGAGGATTCTTTATCTCATAATGTTTTGTCAGATTCTTTTACTCTTAAATGTCTTTTAAACACACACACACACACACACACANAGATAAAGATAGTTTACTCCTGAATGCAAGTAAATTCTGAGCTGGACAGAGAGTAGACACTCAAATAATGGCATACAAATGTCTCCTAGGAACACTCAGCTCTTTTTTGAGGATTCTTTATCTCATAATGTTTTGTCAGATTCTTTTACTCTTAAATGTCTTTTAAACACACACACACACACACACACACACACACAYATTAAGGTATATTCTTATAAAATTTGTATATGAAAGTGTGTCTGCCTCTACATCTATAGATTTTTCGTCTGTGTTTTCTTTGACTCTATTTCTTTTTTGTTTGTTGGTTGGTTGGTTGGTTGGTTGGTTGGTTGGTTGGTTGGTTGGTTGGTTGGTTGGTTTTGTTGTATTCTGATTTGTTTCTGTTTTGTACCATTTTATTTTCTTTATCTATTTTTCAGATGCATCCTTGCTTTTAAAGGGACATGCAAGAGTGTGAGTTGAATGGGAGGGTAGGACGGGAAACAGGGAGAAGTTGGGGTAACTTTAACCGTAATCAAAATATATTTTATGAGAAATAAATCTACTTTTAATGAAAGGAAAATTTTAAAATGATATTGATAACTCATATTTATTTAAACTTATATCCATTTCTCCTTCTCTTCTTACATAAAAAAGATGAAATACAATTATGTGATAAATATATATGAATATATGTATATGTGTATGTATATAATTGTGTGCTATATATTTGTGTATGTTTATGTTGCTTTCTTCCCATCCTTTTTGGTATATATAAATATTTTCCTATTTCCCCAGTATTCCAGTTAGGACAGTGAAGAAATACAAGAAAAATAGGATGCTGTTCTATTTTATCAGATGTTTTTACAACTCAAGATTAGTAGAAGCTTAAAATTGAGTTTGTTAAGTGGCATAGTAGAACATGGAAAATGGGCTAAGGTTCTTTTGCAAGCATACCACTGATAGGAAATTCTTATCTTATTATAGTTAAAGTTGTAGATTTTTGTCTTCTGCATTTCTGGAAATGTTAATATTAATTTATTTTGCTTGTATAAATTCTTTATTAGGTCCCAATGCACACTCTGAAGAAGCAGAAGTTTTTTGTGTGATACTGATCTGATTCATACGCTGTTGTAGAAATTATATGTGATTCTTGGAATGCAGACAGACCTCCATGGGCAGTCTCTTTTAAATTCAGCTCTCATAAACGTAACAGTATAGAATTTAGCAGTGTATCTTCCTGCACAAGGATACTTCACTAAGAATTTAGAGTGAATCTATTTGTGTGTTCCAAGATTCGATTAACTGAAATGAATAAACATTGACTGCTATATTTCTATTGAGGCTTTCCTTTTTTAACACTAAGTAGAAATAGCGCCTTTATCTTCTCCCATTTGGTGAAGAGGGTATCACAACAACTTCCCACAAATAAATCATCTCTACAAACTTTGGCCCTTGTACATCCCATCTCACTTATAACTTCTAAGTGAATAGAAGTTGGGAAGAATTCTCAGTTTCCTTAGAATGTTTTACATTGAGGATCTTCTCTGCATGTTGAATGTCCTGCACTTTTGCTGGCATAAACCGCCCTATTGAACTTCTTGCTACCATACTGGGCAATTGTTAAGACATTAGTAAATTAATTTTTATTTTGCAATCAGATTTGCTAAATACAATAAAATTTACCCTCTGAGATGAAAGATCACCACATAGGTATTTTTTAACCATATTATACCAGAAAATAAATTATACATACGTACATACATACGTACACAAACAAGACACACACACACACACAAATAGGTGGATGTGTATGTGTATAACAGTCTAGCACAGTAAAACAGCCAAATTTGCAATTTTTGCTACTTTTGATTCCAGCCAAATTGAAATTCTGATAAACCTCAATGTCTAGTTTTTCCAGACTAATGCTTTAGAGACAACTCCAAGAGCATAAAAATCAGGATAGAGAGGCTGGAGAAGTAGCTCAGTGATTGAAGACAGTTGAAATCTTATTCATGTATGGCTATTGCAGACCAGATTACAGTTCCCAGCATTCAAGTTAGGAGATTCACCACTAATGGTTTCTCCAACTAGCCCAAGGATCCCCTGCTGCTGAAGTACATAGGTACCTGTAGTAATGTGCACATAAAAGCACATACATAAACATTTAAAAATAAAAAAATATTTAAAGAGAACAAGGTAGATAAACAGAGAGAACAAACAGGAATGTATTAATTTTCCTACTAAATTACTTAATCTACAACAGCTTCACTTCATTGTTATTAAGACTATGAAATACAACAATAATGTGGGAGGGGTCTGTGGGCTATCATTACCATTAATAAATAAAGAAACAACCTTGACCTGTTGATAGGGCAGAACTTAGGTAGGCAGGAAAAACTGAACTGAATGCTGGGAGAAAGAAGATTGGAGCCAGAGAGACACTATGGAGCCACTAGATGTTAGACATGCTGAATCTTTGCTGGTAAGCCACAGCAATGTGTTGATACACAGATTACTAGAAATGGGTTAAATCAAGATGTAAGAGTTAACCAATAAGATGCTATAGTTAGTGGACCAAGCAGTGATTTAATGAATAAAGTTTCTGTGTGGTTATTTAGGGGCTAAGCTAGCAGGGTGGCTGGGAACTGGGCAGCAGGACAAACAAGTGGGCCTTTCTTCTACACAACAAAGTTGTTTATAATGTTGGAAATTTGTCAATAGATTGCATTTGGTGAAATAAAAAGGAATCAAAGATACACCAAGTAAAACAAATTTCCAAAGAACTTAATTTGTAAAATTTTGATTGAAATTTTAAAATATAATTTTTATACTGAATATTAACCAAGAGACTATCTAAAACTCCTATTCATTTTGATAAACACATTCACAATATGCAGAAGAAAATGAAATATAAGAAAGATAATTATTTTTAATCAATTTTTTAAAGAAAAACCATCATAAAATACAATTTTGAATGTTTGACTCAGAACATCGCTCTCCTTGAGATTTAATAGATGGTAATTATTATATCAAAAAAAGTGATGTCATCTATATATGACAATAGTTAACTTTTCACTTGTGATATTTGTTCTTCACTATGTATGTAAATGAGATTCATAAAAGAAATCTATAACAGTGATATAGAAAGAAAAATTCCCAAATGATTTTCCGTAACCAAGCAGCAAAGTAAAGGACTGAAACATTCACCTTTCATTAGCTTTCATCAGGCAAAAAATAACTGACAAATATTTCAGAAAATCTTTTTAGAATCATACCACCAAGAAATCCTTTAAACGCTTTAAAATGCAAAAAGAATATTGTATGTATTTGGCTATTTTGCCTGCACATATGTTTATGTAGGACATATATATCTGGTGTCCATGGGGAGCAGAAGGAGGCTAGAAGTCAGATACCCTGGAGTGACTGACACTTGCAAACCACTGTTTGGGTGCAAGGAATCAAATTTTGGCCCTCAGAAAGAACAACAAGTACTCTTAACAACTCAGAAGTCTTTCCTGTTTCCTCTGAAACATCCAGCCCTCAATTTTTTCATTCTAAAATGGTGTAATTTATATAAATGATCTGTTAATACTAGCAGTAATGCATTAAATTATTTCATAATTAGAATATATATATTCTTTTTATTTGAGCCATTACTGTGGTTATATTTGAAGGGGTTTCTTCTTGGTGCAATATGGCAGACACCAATCATAGGTGCTTATTTTAACCTAGAAATGCAGATAATCTATCTGAGAAATTGAAGGTTAATTTTCTCTAATGCAATTAAAGCAGAATTTAAATAGTAATGTGTAACCAGTGACCTTCTCTTTTGACCTCATAACTCTAAAGATAAGACTATTTGTTGCATAAATCTGATAACTAAAGATATACATTATAATAAAATTTATTCATCAAATTCTTCAATTAAACTTTAGTTCAGTTTTTGATTTTTCAAATTGTTTAAAGGCATAGTACTAAGTAACCTATACCCCTTTCTGATCTACACTCTGGCATAGGAGTTGCCTAATAGTTTTACTCTGATTTTCCCAGCGGATGATACTTTGTGCCATCCAGAGAGGTACCAGGTGCATTGTGACCTGTCCTGTATATGCCATACTTTGAGCAATTGCTTCCAATAATGATGGATCTCATGTTTTGTTACCACATCCATGGACTTACCAAGGTTATGCTCTTTGGGGGGCAAGCATGGAATTACATACATTCATCTGTGGCATCTTCCACTGGAATACACTTTGTGATAGTTGGCAGCGTCTCTGCAAGGCTCCATTCACTGGCACAGGGGCCAACATTATGCAAATCGAATAGCACAAAAATGTAAGAATATCTTAACAATTGGTGTGATCTATGTTAATCATAATCATTGACTATATAGACTTAGAAGATAATTTTTGTGTAATTTATTTAGCACTTTGCATTTAATCGGACTGTCATGTGAATATATCACTTAAGAAATGCATGTGATATTCTGAGGAGCTGCACATGCTTAATAGCACAAATGAAAGAGGAGAAAAAAGTGTGTTTACCCAATTGTAACAACATACTTTTGTTTTCTGTCTGGATGAAATCTGTTTTGCTGATTTATTAATACATTTTTATCTTTTTTGATGTAGTTTAACATCTGTTCAATTATCATATTCTTATTAAGAATTTCCTTGGCATGTTTTCTGCTCCATCTCCTCTTTGTTCCCTTGGACAAATTGACTGATGCTGATTTCATTTGGGATGTGCAATATTAAAGGTTAAGTGGAGATTATTCAAGTGAAATAAGCCATCAGAATGAAATTGGAGAAGTTCAAAGGAAAAGTAATGGAGGAAAGGTGTTCAGGGGAGACAGGGACATAGAGCAGTAAAAGGAAGACACATTATAAAGTCTAGAGTAGTTATGATTTTTTGATATATCTTTTTCACAAGTTTTCACATTGTTAATTTGATAAATATCATGCCATTGTTACTATAGCTTTCTAAAATATCTAAGTGTCCTGAAGGCATTGTCATGGGAGGATGATTTACTCTTTTTCCTGTTTTCTACTAGGTACTTATATTTTTGCAAAATGATTGCTTAACAAATTGAACTTGTTTTTTTCTTATTTTCTAAGTAAGTTTGTTTTAAATTTAAATATTTCAGTCTTATTTTTTTCTGAATAATTATTCTCAGCCATTTCATCCTTTTTCTAAACTTCAATACTGATAAAACCTTTATTAGAAAACCACATAATAAAGAGACATGAAATATTCAAGTTGGAATTTTGTTTATGTACATTCTTTTTCTTCTGTCATTGTGAGAAATAAAACTATCAAGATAAACATTGTCATCCAGTGTGGATGCTCTTTATGAATAACAACTGGACCTTTCAAAAACTATCAGATGTGTTTATGAATTAATAATTTAAGGAGCACTAAAGAACATAGAGACATGTAACTGACAACTCTGTGTAAGACACTTTGATCCCTTTAATACTTTTTAAAAATATTTAAATAACTTATGCACTTTTCATATTCAATTTTTAAGATCTTAATAACATGTCTTTTATTCATACTGATTTTTTTCAGACTTCAACTTGTATAGGGGGAAAGTTGTAAATTTCAAGTGCAGAAGTATTTGGACAGTCATTTTGTCATCTTCATGATGTGGGATTCCTCTCTGTATGCTGTGAATACCATTGGATAATAAAGAAAGTGCTTTGAGCTTATAGCACAGCAAAGAAGAACAGAGCTAAGCAGGGAAAACTAAATGAATGCTGGGAGAATGTAACATGAGGGCCATTTGGGTTTCTATCCTGCCTGGTCCCCCAGCCCTTTAGTCCAAGAGAAAATCACACAGAGAGTCTACATTAGGTCATAAACTGATTGGCCCATTAGCTCAGGCTTCTTATTTACTCTTATAACTTATATATCCCATTATTCTTATCTATGTTAGCCACATGGCTCAGTACCTTTTTCGGTGGGGCAGGTCACATCCTGCTTCTTTAGTGGTCTGGGTAGGATTAGGAAGAATGGGCTTCCTCCTTCCTGGAAGTCTCCTGTTCTCAACACCCTGCCTCTACTTCCTGTCTGGTTGGCCCGCCTATACTTCCTGCCTGGCCAATCAGCATTTATTTAAAACATGATTGACAGAATACAGACAATTCTCCCACACCAGGAGATATAAGGCAGAGTCAAAGAGAAGCCATGTAGCTCCACCACTGACAGATGCTAGAACCTTACATGGTAAGACACAGTCTCATAGAGAAGCACAGATTAATAGAAATGGGTTAAATTGTGATATAAGGGTTAGCCAATAAAAAGCTAAAGCTAATACAGGTTCTGTGACATTATTTCAAGTCTGGGTAGCCAGGAATGAATGATGACTTCTTACAACAAATTGGATTCTGGTGTGATTAACTAAAATCCACTTAAAACTCGAGAGAGTTTGGGAAGGAATTCTAAGAAAACAAAAACAAAACAACAACAACAACAAAACAAACAAACAAACAAAAAAGAGAGTTAAGCATGGCTTAATCAGGGGTAGCAGAAAAAAAAGCCACACAGTTTTGAAATGGCAGCTTTCTAGGCCATACTGCTAGCACCCAAGTCTGGCTCTTTCAGGAGGCCAAGCATTTAAATGGGGTTTGTGGGCAGCATGGGGCAAGTTACTTGGTGGCAGCATGGGCCAACTGATTATCAGAGTTGAAGTGGTGAGGAAGGTTCCCAATGAATGAATCTCTGCTTTGATGGGCTAGAAGGAGCCAAGAGGCAAGATGCTTAAGCATTTAAAAGGAGTCCTTGTCAGAAAAGAATTAGTGATACACAATAGCACAGATTCAAACATAAAAGACCTGTAAATGAGACACAGCATATTTAAAATATATACGTAGTCTTGGAAGAGCAAAGAAAAAAGAATAAAGAGACAGTAAATATAGTAAAAAAGTGTACAGACATCACATATTATATATTAAAGGAATAAAGATAATAAAATAAATAGAACTTGTAGAAAAATTAATAGAGTAAGAAAATAAGCCACATAAAGATCGAATATATGCAAAGAGTCTGGATTATGTATATTATTATGTTTTCTTTGAATTTTTTTGACTGTGAGGGAGCTAAGTAACCTATATGTATACTTTAAAGGTATCTCATATTCAAAGTTTGGGTCAAAGGATACGTGGCTTTGGAAAAGAGGTTCTTCTTTTGTTTCCACAGAGGGTAAGAACCCGTGGAATCTTTCCAGACTAATGTGGTTTGATGAACCAAAATCCCGTGAAAGATCACCATAATTATGCCCAAATACTTCACCCAACAAAAAGCAGAAAGAAGTTTAGAGAGAACTATGCCCACATCACCAAATATTGTTTCCAAATATTTGTCAATCTTGCTATACATATGTTTCTGCTCTTAATTAAGGTATTATGCTTGTGTAACTCATTTAAAAATCTAATGTATAATTAGGAGATATAGGTTAATAGATAATCATCTATAACAGTCAAGCTTATAGTTATATTAGTTACATTTTCTAGGTATATAGAGATATATCTCAGTTAGAAAGGTATTCTTCAAATCTTTCAGAGACCTTCAGAACATGGCATTTAAAATGTTTTAAGAGCTTAAGATTTCATGACAATGAGACACATCTGATCCTGGCAACACTAATCTGTTTTAAGGGGATGATGGGCATTAAAGAAGCTCCTCATGGAGTTGGTTAGATATTTGGGTAGGAAACTGCTCTTGCCTGGACTATTTGATATGTTGTGTGGACTAGAAATGCAGGACCCACAGAGGGATGACTGCTGAAATTGCCTAAAGGTGTTACAGTCCTTTAGGGTTCCTGCTTCATGAAAGAGTCTGCCAGACATTCTGCATGATACAGAAGAAAGTTTTTGACAAACTACCAGTATAGGCAGAATTGTATTTGAAATTTCCTGCTTTATGGAAAAGTCTGCCAGACACTTTGCGACTGTAGGCTGAAGGTGGATAACCCAACAGTATGGAAGAATTTTGGTTGACTCTCCAGGTAGTGACAAGACTCTGTCAATTCTAGAGTTTTGAAAGTTGCTTACAATGCACTTTCTGTTAACTTAGGTAATATTATATCCTTCTAGGGTCTTTGATAAAGATGAAAAATAGATATAATCATAGTTTTCCTTAGTTATGATAAAAGATAATGCAGATATAAATATTATAACTATAATTCTTGCTTGATACCTCTTTTGTTATAAGTAATTTTTCTGTGTTAAGTTAATACCTTCCTTTTTATTTAAACAGAAAAGACAAGGTGATGTGGAATTCCCTTCTGTATTTTTTGAATAATAAAGAAACTACTTTGAATCTATAACTGAGCCAGGCAGACCAGAGCTAGCTGGGGAAACTAAACTGGATGTGGGAGAAAGAAGCCACGTAGCCCTGCTGGAGATAGATGCCGGAACTTTATCCAGTAAAGCCACAACGTCATGGTGATACACAGATTAGTGAAGATTGGTTAAATTAAGGTATGAGTTAGCCAAAAATACATTTAAGCTATTGGCCAAACAGTATTACAAATAATATTGCTTCTGTGTGATTATTTCAGGGCAAAGAAGCTGGGAACAAACAAATAGCCTCTCCCAACATCTTCAGGTGTTGGTTTTTTTTTAAGACATGTTTTTCCAAGATGTCTTAAAAGTTACTCTGTTACCTTGCATCAACCTTTGTGTCTCAAGTGCCATGAATATAGTCTAATCTGTCACCCTGAGGGTTTTCAATATCTTGAAATTAATATGCTTTTAAATTTAATACCAAAACTTTGGTTAATTTGCTAGGTTACTGTTTAGTTTTACTTGTGTAATAGAATATATCTTTGAGAGAGTGTCTTTCTATGAAACCTGGACAGCTAGGAAGTAGACTTTTAGACAAGGCTACCCTTCAGCTTGCAAAGGTTCTCCTCCATTTGCCTCACATTTTTGAGATTAAAGGTGTGTGTCACCAAAGAAGACTCAAAAAATATTTTTAATCATTTGTGAATTTCTTACACAACATATGTTTATATCAAATTCACCTTCCATTTTATCCCCTTCATTTCTTTTCTGAGCCCCCCAACAACCTTTTCTCCAATTTTTTGTGGTAATTGTTTTTCATGAAACTCATTCAGTATGCTTACTGCCTGGATATATAACCATATACTTGAGCATAGGTAGCCTATTAGTGGTCTAGCTCTGAAGTTTTAACCCATAAAACCATCCCCCCCCATGAACTATCAGTTGTCAATTGTTCCTCATTTGTGGGTAGTACTACATGGACCTGTCATTCACCCAAGCTTGAAGTTTGGTTGGTTTGCTATTATGCAGGTCTTGAACACACAGTCATAGCCCCTCTATTCATATATGTAAATGTGCTATCATTTCATCCAATACTGTTTTCAAACACAAATATCCATGGTTTTTCGTTCTTCCTTTCTCTTTGCCCTTCTTTGATGATCTCTGAGTCTTTCTGGAAGGAATCTGATATAGATACCCCTTTAGATATGAGGACTTCCACAGTCTTTTATTCCCTACATTTTAACCAGTAGCAATTCTCTGTATTAAACTCCAACTCCTGCCCGCAAATTTTCTGTAATAATAGTTAAGAGATGAACTAATATGTTGGCTTAAAGATAGCAGCTTGGCATGTCATTTATTACTGTCTCCATTTAGCAGAACAATAATATAGACCTTCTCTAGGGTCTATAACCTAGCTATTTACAGAATTTTGAACAGATAATAGTATCAGAAAGTTGTCAGTTACTCCATTGACATTTTTGCCACTAATATGCCAATGGGCATTTCTTATCGAAAAAGTCATTATTGTAATTCAAAGAATTCATAGCTTTCTAAGACTAGTTAGTATCTTTTTCCCTTATAGAATTCATAAATCCTTCTATCTAATGAGTCAATAGTGATAAAGTTTCAAGATCAGTATTAAGTTGATTTAAATAGATCCAACAATTCAAGTACATGTTGTTTTATATATTCTTGATACAAAATTATGGAGGATAACTGTATCATTGGCCATAATCTATTATATTTTGGGAATTCTATGGGAACCCACTGGCCAGCAACATTAGAACATCAGAAGGGGTATATCATACTCAGCACTGGGATTTTTAATTGGTAACATATTTAGTGTATGGTAGCATCAATGTTCAAAACTTTAACAGAAATACATTTTAAATTCATTTTTGTATATATATATATAGANTATCTATATCTATATCTATATCTATATCTATATCTATATCTATATCTATATATCATAGGCAGCTTTTTAGAGGTAGGTTTCCTTATGTCATGTTCAAACTGTTGTTTATCTTTCTTCATAATCCCTTACCTATCCTGCCATACCATCCTCCATCCATTTAACCCTTCTTCTCTCCTATTCCATTTCTCCCATACTTGCCATTTATGTTCTGTCCATATTTCCTTGAAATCATTCAACCTGACCTAATATTAGTTTCAAAATATCAAATTTATGGATACTTCAATTTAAATATGCATACATAAAGATTGAAAACTAGTATTCACATAAGGGAGAGAACATATGGAATTTGTTTCATTTTTACATTTGTGCACATGTACATCTGTATGTGTGTGTGCATGTGTGTATGTTTGAATCACCATCCACAGAAGGATTATTTTCATAATCACCCATTAAACTATAAATTATGTAGTTTATTTATATATGAATAATATTTTGTTGTGTAAACATACAATGCTTTCATTATCTATTCATCAGTAGATAATCATCTAGACATTTTCTACTTCCTTACTATTTTGAATGCAGTAGCAATAAACGTGGGTGAGTAATTATGTCCATAGTGAGAGTATTCCCATAAGGGAATGTGTGGGTAGTTGATAAAACATTTTCTAGGCCTTCAAGCAAGCTTTAAACTTTTCCTTTTTGCAGCAGTTTGTAAGTTCACCAACACTGAGCAAATGAACCTCTTTCTTCATAGTCACACCAGAACGTGTTGTCATTCATCTTTTGAGCCTTAGTCATTCTGATTTGGGTATGGTGAAATCTCAAAGAAGTTTTAATTTGTGCTTCCCTGATGGCTAAATTTGTTGAACATTTTAAATCTATTTATTATCCATTTATATTTTTATTTTCACTTCAGTTTTCCTTTATTTCATGGGATTTTTTTAAATTGCTGTTGTATACTGTTATAAGTTATATATAGATTCTAAAATCTAATACTTATCAGATGTATAGCTGGCATGTAATTTTTCCAGTCTATGGAATCTGGAACACTTGAATAAGGGTACTCTTTGCTGTACAGATGCCTTTTAATTTCCTGAAGTTCCATTTATTATTAGTTTAAGTGCCAGGCTACCTTACTCCTTGTTAAAATTCCTTCCCTGTGTAGGTAAATCCACATATATTCCTTATTTTATCCTCTGTTGGATTAATGATTCATGTATTACGTTGAGGTCCTCTATCCTCTCGGAGTTTTGTTTTGCACAGTTTGAGCAAAATAATTTATTTTCATTCATTTATATGTAGCTACCTAGTTTGATCAAACACTATTGTTGAAGATACTTTCTTTTCTTCATAAGTTTATTTGACTCTTTGACCAAATAAAGTGTTATATGAGGGCAGGATTCTATTTGGGTGATTTTTTACATTCTACAAATTGATGTGTATGTTTTAATGCCTTTTTTACTATACATCTGTACTATAAGTCAAGAGTAAAAGAGTAATTCATTGAACATTGTTTTTATTCTCCAAGATTCTTTGGACTATGCTGGGTCTATTGTGTTTCCATATGAATTGTAAGATTGCTTATTACTTTGGTTATTACATTAGAATTTTGGTGAGTATTAAATTAAATTCATAGATTTCTTTTGATAGGTTGATCATTTTCATGAGAGTGATCTTACCAATCCACCATCACAATAAGCCATTTTATCTTCTCTTGCTTTCCTCAATTACTTCAGGATCCTAAAATTTTATTTTATATATAAATTAATTGGCTAGATTTATTGGAAACTATTTTTATGTGGTTATGGATAGGAATGTTTCCTGGCTCTCTTTCTTTTTATGCTTGTTATTGTGATGGGCTATAGAAAGGCTGCTGAAATTGCATGCCAATTTTGTCATACTAATTTGCTGAATGTATTTATCTGGTTCTGTCTTTAGTGTCTCTTAAGAAAAGAATCACATAATCTGCAAATATGGATATTTTAATTTCTTCATTTCCTATTTATATCTCTAGCTCAATTTTTCTTAAGATTTTTATTAAGACATTTTTCAAATATAGTAGCTTTCTGTATATATATAATACACATGAGGATCATATAGAATTGTATTTAATCAATTTATCCAAGAATCTTTCTTTTAGAATTAAATGAAAATATTTTTCACATTTTGCTATGGTCACAATGCAAAGTTCCCAGAGAACTTTCTTTCACATTTCAATATCAATACTAAAAGACTGTATCTAATAATTACAAAAAGTCATAGCTATAAGATGTTCTCTCACTTTTCACAGTGGAAAAAATAGTAGTTCTTAATGAGACAGTTCAGTTTCACATATCTATTACTTTCCTTAAGGAACTGAAAACTTGTTTAACTGAAGTTGTACTTAGATTTTAAATTTGAGTCAAATATTCAGAATAAAGGGTTGAAAGATGGTTCAATGGTTAAAAGCCCTAAATGCTCTTCCTGTATATCTGTTTTGGTTTCCTATATCCACATTGAGGGGCTCACAACAACCTGTAACTCCAGTTTCTGTAGATCTCTCAATATCACCTGATCTCTGCAGGTATCTACATATACATGACATTCATAGAGACAAGCAGGCACTCTTATCACAAAAAATTACTTAAAATTTTAGAATTAATATGCTTGAAAATGATTTATTTCATAAATTGATCCCAGCAAACAAAGATAATTTACTAAAAGGTTTCACTTTTCATTAAAATAAAGAATACCCCCTTCCCTCCTTCGGAGCCATAGATCCCCCATCTCAGCTTGTTTTGGCCCTGGGATCAGGTGGTGAGTTGAACCAGGCA
This sequence comes from Bramus lutescens, assembly GCA_001685075.1. Taxonomy (NCBI): domain Eukaryota; kingdom Metazoa; phylum Chordata; class Mammalia; order Rodentia; family Cricetidae; genus Bramus; species Bramus lutescens. Next base: position 42,424 of record LOEQ01009599.1, read on the forward strand.
GGAGTTGAAGCCTGCTGGCAGCAAGGTAAACCCTTTGTCTACGAGGTCCCCTGGCCATGCTGGCAGCAAGGTAAACCCTTTGTCTAAGAGGTCCCCTGGCCAGCAAGGGGCCCTGATCCTGTACCAGAAGATCAATCGGAGGGGTGAGTGCATTCCTGATCAGTAGAAATGGAGCCCAGACATTCCCCCAAGCTCCTAAACTTCCTGCTCATTCTGTAGGGGCTCCTAACCTCAGCTACTGCCCCTACCTACCTATCCAATCCCAGCTTGTATTCAGGCACCTCCTCCATTCCTTTCTTCGGGGCCATAGATCCTCCAGCTCAGCCTGTTTGGGCGCTGGGACTGGATGGTGATTTCAACCAGGCTGGAGTTCCTTTGTTTTAATAGCCTGCCAGCAGCAAGATAGGCCTTTTGTCGGCCTTGTCTGCTAGGGCCCTGGCCAAAAAGGGGCCCTGATCCTGTACCAGAGGATCCATTAGAGAGGTCCCTGGCCAGCAAGGGGCCCTGATCTTGTACCAGAAGATACATCAGAGCATTTGTAGGAAAAGATGGGCAGGCGCCAATGCAAGAATTCTTCCAACAATCTGAAAACCAACATGATAACACCAGAACCCAGTGAACCTACAACAGGAAGACTGGAACACCCTAATCCTGAATAAGTAGAAAAACATGATATTATGAAAGCAATAGAAGCCCTTAAAGAGGATATGAAAAACTC